>JACGAQ010000489.1:0-129591 GCA_014119065.1 Orius insidiosus
CGGATTAGTGACCGAGGAGAACTTCCGAAATACAGTAAAAAAGAGGTTTCTCTCGAAGATCCGGAAGAAAAGGGGTTTTTCGGCAGTATAACCAAGGAAAGCTTTAGAAGGTCAGGCAAAAATGGGTTTTTTTTCGGCCTGGCGGCAGAGAACTTCCGAAAATCCGGTAAAAAAGAGGTTTCTTGGCTGCATAACCGAGGAAAGCTCTTGAAGGTCTGCCAAAAAAGGTTTTTTTCGGCCTGGTGGCCGAGGAAATCTCCCGAAAATCGGTTAAATAAAAGTTTTGAGGCTTGGAACAACGAGTAGAACGCCAGAAAACTTTTCAAGGGGTTTTTGCGTCAAAAACCCTAGGAAAATCCCGTAAATTCCGCTAAAATGATGTTTTGTTTTGATTTTGAACTTTCGTTGTTCAAGAAATTTGAAGAACGTGTTTAACTCGAACGTCATAATTTAAAGGGTGGATAAGCCATTGTTTCATGAAGTTAAGGAACAAAAGGCCACCACACCCTTAAAGTAATCATAATATCAATTAAACATGATGAGGGCCTGAGGGGGGAGTCCCTTTTTTAACGACCGAAAAGGGTCTTTTATTATTTGTCTTTTTCGAAAGTAAACTCCAGGACGTTGACATACAAGTTGCAAACAAGCGAGCGGAATAATTTATTACGCACTGTTCTCATGCTCATAAAATTCTAAGGGTTTCCTTACCCCGCCTTCTCACCGTATTATAATCTTGCCCTCAATTTGTAATTCAATTGTACCTCTTGTAAAAAAAATATTTTTCTCATTTTGAATTCCAGCGTTATAAATGCGCGACATTTTAATGATGGGAATTTGCGATTTTTGAAGGTCGTGATTTTATCAGATGTAGGGCGGATGAGCAAGGACGTGGAAGGTCGAATTAAAGAGGTTTTGAGAGAAAAACAATAGGAAGTAATGGAGAACCGTGGGAGAGCGTAATTTTTCGTAGTTTCTTTTTTAATCACATTCCTTCGTCCTTTCCTTCTTGAAACCCAAGTAAAAAAAAAAGTCGTCATGGGAAGGGAGTACGAAATCCAAGACGTACGAAAGAAGCCGAAACCTTTTTATTGGTACGTCACGAGGTATCCTGTTCGGATCGTTAAAGATTCTTGCTCGTCCAACGATGTAGTTTTAGTTCCTGGTCGATCGCCTACCACTCTATTAAGCCCTGATTTATTGCCTGATCAACCAAGATATACTCCGCGTTTAAATACTACTAGTTACTACTCTCCATAAACTTGGAACAAATTGAGACGTTTCAAATGGTGAATAAGTCAAGCAATAATATATCATCTGATAATTTTAGTTATTTCTCAGTAATAGACTTTTATGTAAGGAAAAAATATTTTTATTGCCTTCTCTTAGCAGGCGTAGGATTCAAATCTGAAATTCCAAGTTTAGTAGAAGAAAAAATAAAGTTTTAGGGCTTCTTTAACCGGATTTTCGAGAGCTCTCCTTAGTTTTTTGATGTAGAAACCATCTTTTTTCTAATTCGCATGCACTTTCAGCCGATATACTTCCTTTATACCTTGAAATCAAGCTTTCCCTACGCCCTCGCTAGAGAAAAAAACCGTTTTGTCTAATTTTTAGAAGTTTTCCAAAATTTTTTGGCCTAGAAACCTTCTTTGAACCTTTGAGGTTTTCCTTCGTCTTCGGGTCAACGATTTTTTAAGCGATTGTTTCGTTTAACGAAGACCTTTTTCTGCCTATCGACTGCATTTTTGGGCTCTTTCCTACCAGTAGACAGCACACTGGACGGTTTACGGGTTTTTCGCTTATTTTGAATTTTGGGGAGAAAAAACTCATTAGATCTTGCTGCGTGCGTTTTTTACTGGATCGTCGAGAGCTTTCCTCGGTTATGCAGCCAAGAAACCTCTTTGAAACCGGATTTTCGGAAGTTCTCTGCCACCCCGAAAAAACCCCATTTTTGCCTGACCTTCTAAAGCTTTCCTTGGTTATACTGCCGAAAACCCCCTTTTCTTCCGGATCTTCGACAGAAACCTCTTTTTTACCGGATTTTCGGAAGTTCTCCTCGGTCACTAAGCCGAAAAATCCTATTTTTACCGGATCTTCCAAAGCTTTCCTTGGTTATAATGCCAAAAACCCCTTTTCTTCCGGATCTTCGAGAGCTTTCCTCATGCGGCCGAGAAACCTCTTTTTTCCGAATTTTCGGAAGTTCTCCTCGGCCATTAAGCCAAAAAAACTACATTTTTTACCGGATCTTCCAGAGCTTTCCTTAGTTATACTGCCAAAAAACCCCTTTTCTATCGGATCTTCGAGAGCTTTCCTCGGTTATGCAGCCAAGAAACCTCTTTCTAACCGGATTTTCGGAAGTTCTCGGCCATTAAGCAGAAAAATTCCATTTCTTCCGGATCTTCGAGAGCTTTCCTCAGTTATGCGGCCGAGAAACCTCTTTTTTACCGGATTTTCGGAAGTTCTCTCTCGGCCGTTAAGCCAAAAACTCAATTTTTACCGGATCTTCAAAGCTTTCCTTGGTTATACTGCCGAAAAACCGCTTTTCTATCGGATCTTCGAGAGCTTTCCTCAGTTATGCGACCGAGAAACCTCTTTTTTATCGGATTGTCGGAAATTCTCCTCGGCCACTAGGCCGAAAAAACCCCTTTTTCTACGGATTTACGGCTGTTTTCTTTTCGTATTCATCTCTCGAAGATCCTCCGCCTCAAGTTTTGTTCGTTTTTCCCCCCCCTCTTCCTTAAATAATTGCTCCTCCACGTCTTCAGATCGACCCTTTCGTGTCGATTGTTCTTTATTTTCTCAATTATAATCCAATTAAGTCGAATTAAAAGAACCCTAATGAAAATAGCGTGATTTTAATAAAAAGGCGAATTTCTCCGCCTCGTTATAACAAAAAGGGATACAAGACGGTGAAAATATAATTGCCCGATTTCCCTTTTATTATTTTAAACATTTTCTCAACATTATCTATATTATTAAAAAAAGTTATTATAGCCACTTACACACCTTACAATAAATAAACATTTTAACGATTGCAACTTATCTGCAAATATAGAAGTCCCGCTTATCAGTTGGCAGATAAAATAGCATATTTAAATAATGTTTTGTAAACATAAAATATAAAGAATTAAT
Source organism: Orius insidiosus (assembly GCA_014119065.1). Classification (NCBI taxonomy): domain Eukaryota; kingdom Metazoa; phylum Arthropoda; class Insecta; order Hemiptera; family Anthocoridae; genus Orius; species Orius insidiosus. Next base: position 3,130 of record JACGAQ010000489.1, read on the forward strand.
AAAAAAAAGTTTAAGTTAGATTAATTTATCAAAAAGTTAATTGGATTTTTCAACAGAAGAACTATTTTAATAGAAATGGGAGGGACGTAATAAATTTTATATCTTCTAATGAATTGAGATATCTTCAGAATATAATTTTTTTAGGAGCATATAGGAAAAAATTCGCCAACGGAACTGTGGGAAATAGGTTGGAAAAAAAGAGGCGCAGCCATCGGCATATGTGTAAAAAAGGAGTATATCTATATCTGGACTAATTGTCCGTCGGTGCGGTAGTGTGGGAAGGTGGATCTCGTACAATGCCCCAGACATTGGATATACCGGAGGGATGAAGGGCAACTTGAGACAATTCCTACCTGGACTATCTCACGGGAGCCTCTGAGAAGCGTCCTTGACCTCAGGTGTCAAAAAGATTCGTCAATATCAAGGAAGAGAACTTTTAAGGTTGTATAGACTTAACGGTGGGCATAAAAAACCAAAATGGATGTGCTGTTAATTTAAAATTATATGATCGTGAAGGCATTTAGAGTTCACCGACTTTAAAATGTGGTTTAGATTTTGCTTTTAATGAACAGAAACTTACAGTCGGCGACATGGTTTCATTCAGGCTGGAATAGCTCGAGGATCTACTCAAGCTGGAATAGCTCGCAGTCGAACTGAGGCTGACGGTGTCGTGGGAACGTTGCCGATACGGGCTTAGCTGCACGTGCTTCAGCATCCTCCTGTAACGGAAAATAATTTAGTCATCGGTCTCCTTTACAAACAGTGCGGAAAGCCGCTATAAGAATGAAGAAGATTGAGAAAAAGGTAGTCTAGATAAGATTTTCTAATCAATTCTGTTAAATATTGACATTTTTCTTTATCTCAGTTTTCCCACATCTTTGAGAGAGATTTTCACCGAAAAATCTCCAAATGTACTAAAAGTTCATTAGCCCAACTGCAGTGGGCGCATTTTAATAGCGATGACCTCAAGCGATGTTCGAACCGCTTTAAATACCGAGTCGGCAATAAAAGAAAGAGTAATGACGGCGATAAATGAAAAAAAGGAAGGGATTTAAAAGCGCGAGTCGGCTTTGATATAGAAAAAAAAGTCGAATTTTTCGAACTAGACAGCGTGGGGACCTGCAGTTTTGAGTGGGCGGACGTAGACACCTCCGGACTATGCCAAATACGGGATGAGAACGTAGACGTGGGCGCATTTCGAGTTTTCTACCGCAATGGATTACGATCAACAAAAACCATTCAATATTTTATAACCTGCTTAGAACCTCTTTTTTTCTACAAAAAATTTGTTTAAGGGGATATGAGGGTTTTAAGTTGGTTGCTTTGTACATATTTCGTTGTGAGCAACGGTTTTCGGTTTTTCCCTTTTATCTTGGAAACCGTCGCTCAGAACGAAAAAATGTCTTACGTAAAAGTTGTACCTACGGAAATTTACTACATAAAATATCTTATTAGTTTTTTCCGTCAGAGCAATATTTTAGGAGATATGAAGGATTTAAGTTTTCAGACAGACTCTGAAGGATTATTAGTTTTAACCTCATATCTCCTAAAATATTGCTCTGACGGAAAAACCAATAAGATATTTTATGTAGTAAATTTTCGTAGCTACAACTTTTACTTAAGACATTTTTTCGTTTTGAGCGACGGTTTCCGAGGTAGAAGGGAAAAACCGAAAACCGTTGCTCACAACGAAAAATTTGCAAAGCAACTCACTTAAGAACCCTCATATCTCCTTAAGTATTGCTCTGACAAAAAAACCAATAAGATATTTTGTAGGAAATTTCAGTAGCTACGACTTTTACTTAGGACATTTTTCGTTTTGAGCGACGGTTTCCGAGATAGAAGGGAAAAACCGAAAACCGTTGTTAACAACGAAAAATTTGCAAAGCAACTCACTTAAAAAACATCATACCTCCTTAAAATAAAAAACGAGAAAAAGTGAAAGCGTTCGGAAAAGTTTATTGCCTTTTCAAAATGCGATAAGCAAAAACGGTCAAGCGGAGATCTCTGAAAGAAACGTAAAATAAAATCTCAGGGAAAAACGCCTGCAGGCAGAAGGAAAGCATTCTTCCTCATTGAAATAGATTTAAAGAGAAACTGCTTCATTTTTTTCCCCCTGAGGCCCTTCAAGCAAACATTCCTCAGCCTCACTGATCTTTACGGACGAATTTCGACCGAAAACTATGAGAAACGTATCTTTTTTCTGGCGAAGATGTTGTGGTTTTTGAATAAAACCGCAGGTTTTGTTCATCACAAAACAGAAAAATCCCCGATCCGTGAACGAAAAAATGAACTTCAAAAACCTTGAAAAATAAGATTTTTGTCTTAAAAGATCTTTTCGTTTCAGTTGGCCGTCTCCGGAACTATGGACGCGTGCGCGACCCCGCACTAATTACATTCAATTTGAAAAAAAGGTTTCTCCGTCCCTTTTGACTCTTTTGTTTAACCGAATAAATTATAAATGCATTATGGAAATTTCGAGTCACTAGAGGTTTTTCAATTTTGAAATATATAAATTTATGGTTAGAAACTCTGTGATTAAGGTTTTCGCTTTCGTTGTGAATTTGAAAGAAGGAGTGCCACTTTCCGTTTCATCATTTTTGATTTCCGCTCCAATTATAAAAAACCTTTAATTTTCTAAAAGGAAAAACATTTTTTTCTTGTTTTCGCTTGAGCGTTCGGAGAAGTGAACGTAATTAAGGCGAAGGAATGACAAAGGGCGCGTGCTCCGTCCAATTGACCCTGCTTGAACTAATTGCACTCGCCACGACCTTGACAGGTTGAAGCGTTTGGGCATCAACCTCAGGGAAAACACCATGAAAAGTTCATATTTATTCATATAGAACACGAAGCATAAAATGATTCATTCCCCACACTTCGATAGTCATTGTTTTCAAACTTCGCCTTGAATTACGGTAAAAATAAAACACTTGTTCAAACGGTTAAAAATAGACATCCAATAAGCAAAATTGAGGCGCTCCGGATACGAAGGGCGAACTCGACATCGGACAAATTTTTTAACTTCCTTAAAGAAGTTATTGTGATACCCTCGACGTCAGTTTTTTTTTTCATTTTCAGATTCTAGACCTCTTGGTGAATACACCCATATAATTTTTATGTTGAGTTCGCCATTTTTTCCCCTTTAAATACGTAAAAACCGAAACTTTAAAATTGTCGAGTTCGCCCTTCGTATCCGGAGCGCCTCAATTACACAAGTCAGTTGATTGCAAAGTCAAATAGGGCGAATCTAAGAATGTGTACAAAGAATGCGCGCTTCTTGGGTGGCTGGTGGATGTATAGAAACTTAACGAATTGTGATGTATCTAATCGGACGATATAAAAAGCGTAGAAGTCATAGAGGGTCACGGACCTCCATAAACTGAAAGGAAGAGTTCTCGTCAAGATTTTCCAGCACATCCCTCCTCACAAGTGCATTACCCCTCCTTGACTTCACCATATAAGGCAAGAACCAGAAGCAATTCTCGTTCTAACTAAAAACCATTGTAAATCCCTTTTTCCCCGTAAAAAAGAAAACAATTTGCAACGCGTTAACCGACAAAAAATGCTTTTTCGCCTTTTGATGACATCTTAACGAGGGTCTTATGTGGGTTAATGAATGATGGGAGGAGTACGTGAGCCTAGTTCAGCGTAAAGCGTAATTTGTCAAGTCTCTCCTTGCGTAAGTCAGTAACCTTCACCTTCGCCAATAAAACCGCAATGAAAACTTCGATTTTCTAACGAAAGGAAAAAAAAAGGGTACAATGTAATTATTACCATCTAGGAAAAGTTTAATGTCTGCTATTTTGTACTAAGAAAAAGACCTTTAAAAAAATGACATTTCCTTTAGGAGCATGAAGTTTTTATAAAGCAAGCGATATTTGAAAAACGGCGGTGATTAAAAGAGTTCTTCCGAAACAATGGTTTGCACCGGATGCCGATCCTTTGTTCCAGTTCTACACCTGAGCGTTCTAGTTTTTCCAAAGGGCCCCCTTTTCCAAAGACATCTCACAGCAGTCAGGAAGAGGAAGTCACGCACCTATCAAACTCAAAATAACCCAAGTACCATTTTAATTTTTTTCCCTACTGACAAATTACGACCTCTAGCTTCTATTAATAAGAGGAAAAAACAAACATTATATTGAAAAGAGTTGATTTATTTTCGGCGGAAGTTTTTTTTTTATATTGTGGCGGGCCTCGTAACTAACGTACTTTACTGCTTCTGGAAGTCGATGTATTTTTAAGCCTCCAGAAACTCATTTAGGGTAACCACAATATTTAGGTAGAAATCATTTTTTTAAAAAGTTTTAAAGATTTCTAATTTTCCATTTATAAATTATATGAAAATTAATTTTTGAATTTCTATAAGTCACACAATAAAAATTTGGGAGAATTCGATATGGAGAAAGTCTAAACCGCTTTACCGTTTTTGGTTTACAAGAGCAAAGGGTTCTAACCTCCGAACTTCTGAACCAAATTTTAAAATCAGGGTCACTGTTTTTCCACTTTAAACATGAAAAAACCTGTCATTGGAAAAACTACAGAGAGAAGATTCGAACTTGGGTCCTTCAGGTGAAGCTGCCGCAGACCACTGCTGAAGACAAAAGTGAAGCCATTCTCCAATAAAACGTCAGGAAAAGTGCTTTTAGTACCTCCTAACTTCTGGCTGAACCAAATTTTAAAATCAAGGTCACTGTTTTTCCACTTTAAACATGAAAAAACCTGTCATTGGAAAAACTACAGGGAGGAGATTCGAACTTGGGTCCTTCAGGTGAAGTCAGCTGCCGCTGAAGACCCTTGCTGAAGACAAAAGTGAAGCCATTCTACAATAAAACGTCAGGAAAAGTGCTTTTAGTACCTCCTAACTTCTGGCTGAACCAAATTTTAAAATCAAGGTCACTTTTTTTCCACTTTAAACATGAAAAAACCTGTCATTGGAAAAACTACAGGGCGGAGATTCGAACCTGGGTCCTTCAGGTGAAGTCAGCTGCCGCTTAAGACCTTTGCTGAAGACAAAAGTGAAGCCATTCTCCAATAAAACGTCAGGAAAAGTGCTTTTAGTACCTCCTAACTTCTGCCTGAACCAAATTTTAAGATCAAGGTCACTGTTTTTCCACTTTAAACATGAAAAAACCTGTCATGGAAAAACTACAGGGAGGAGATTCGAACTTGGGTCCTTCAGGTGAAGCTGCCGCAGAAGACCACTGCTGAAGACAAAATTGAACCCATTCTCCAATAAAACGTCAGGAAAAGTGCTTTTAGTACCCCCTAACTTCTGGCTGAACCAAATTTTAAAATCAAGGTCACCGTTTTTCCACTTCAAACATGAAAAAACCTGTCATTGGAAAAACTACAGGGCGGAGATTCGAACTTGGGTCCTTCAGGTGAAGCTGCCGCAGAAGACCCCTGCTGAAGACAAAAGTGAAGCCATTCTCCAATAAAATATCAGGAAAAGTGCTTTTAGTAAAATGTTTTCCCTAATTATTCTTAAGAGATGGGAGACAAAGAAAAAAGACTACAATGGGCTGTTACCGTTTTTCTGCCAGGATAATTAAAATATTAAAGATGTGAAAGTACTGCCGTGAGTAAAAAAAAAAAAATTCTGGACTAAAATAAAGGAAAAAGATATTTTTCTCTAAGATTAGAGAATCTTTAGAACAAATAAGATTATCACGCTTTCCTAGACTTTCGGTGTGAAGAATCTTGACCAAAACTAATCTTCAATCAAGCGATAATTTTTATAAATCTTTTATAATTAAAAAAACATCAAATATGCCACTTTTGATATAAACGGCGTTAATTGACCCTTTTAGACCGGTTCTTTCAACAAATTATAAAAAAAAGTACATAATTGCCGGTATCTGGAGCATTTCACTTGACTTTTTCTGAATGAAAATATGAAAGTTTAAGGCAAAGATCTCCGGACCTCTCATCTGAAGACGCGCAACGAATCAGAAGTGATCGATCAAGCATTCAGAGGGAGGAAGGACGGAAGGGCTTTGAATATCAATGCATCTCACACGTTTATAACTTTCACTGTCCCTGAATGTTAAATCTCGTTTAACTTCAGAGTCCCTGGTCAAGTCTATTGCACTTTTCGCAGATTCCATGGTGTCAAAACTAATTTGAGCTGAACAAATTCCTGAATACAATTAGGGCTATTCAGAATCGTCAGAAAGACTCTTTGATTTTGAATCCAACAATGCTTTATCTGATTAGTAATTAATACGGAGAACTTCATTGTTTGCATCCAATTAGAATTCCGTTGCGAAAATCCTTCATGAAAAAGAGAGCGATTTTAAGCATTTCCAGGATATTAAGACACGTAGTAATGAGAAAAATATGCAATAAAGAAATCTTCATGGTTAAACTTTCGTTCAGATTCCAGGCCATTTGCTCATTAATAAGCCAAGGACGAGAGTCCACTTTCGATCGTAATCTGGTGAAATGGCTGCGGAAGAGTAAAATTAAGTTGGGGAGAGTAGGGCGGTTCCGGCCAGACTTTTGTTTCCGTTTTTACCTTTGCGGATCTGCACTCGAAGGGCTCACTTCCGGAAGGACAGGAACTAAGGGCACCTGATCAAAAAGAACCACCTGTGCTTATCATCCGGAATCTGATGATTCAAATAATAGTAATTTTTATCATTTTGAGTAGTTCATGCTATTGTGTAAAGAGGAGTTTTGTGTGTGGGTTCGAGTAGGTCAGTCACAGATGTTTTCCGTTGACCGGTGCCCTTGTCTAAGGGACCCCGTAGGCCGAGGCGTGGGAGAGGCTCTTTAAAAATCAGAGGCATTCCTGCGGTCGCGTTACTATCGAGAACCGAGGGCTCGGATTAAAACCCTTCCCGCAATCCCGTCTCGATTTTCATCCTTATTTTCAACATCCTTTTCATAAACCACCAAAAAACAGTTTTAAAAATGCCTCTGATGAATTTATCACCTTTGAAAATATTCTAAAGTCACAGATGTTGCCTATTCTTTAAAATTTGAGGGTATTATGAGTTTTTAAGATGACAATACCCCAAAGTGGCGCATGGCGCTCCAGGAGTCCTTCGTCTTCCAACATGTGAGGGCCATTAGACACCCCTTGTCACCAGATCAGGACAATGCGTTCAACAAAAAGAAGCCTAGCTATTCAACACATTTTTTCTTCTCCCACGCTTTTTAAATAAATTGAAATAGTGGTCTTAAACGCTATTTAATGACGCGAGAAACAATAAAGTGCACGGACCGCCTTTTCGGTGGCCCCCCAGAGGAAAGGATTTATACGCCGGGTTTAAACACAGCGGGATCTTCATATTTAAAACGAGATAAACCGTCTAGGGTCAATTGATTTGTGCATTTCGGTAGTCGTACCCTTCTCCTCGAACTCCTAGAATATTCCGATTTTAATCTAGTCTAATCTATTCAATTCAGAGAAAATATTTCACGGCTCAAGTGTCCAAAATGTTATTCACACTTTTCAGGTTTGATTTAAAGACTAGTTTGAAATTTAAATCCGCTATCTAGAAACAAATAAATTCTACTCTTTTTTGTCCCTAGAATGTGGTCGAATCGGAGTCACCAAAATTTTTTTACATGACAAACTGTTGGGGCACACATCTCGTCCGAATGTATTCTCATCCTAAAGTATTCTCGTCCTAAAAATAATAAAAAAAGAAAAAATATAAACTGTATTCTCGTCCGAAAGTATTCTCGTCCTAACAGGCTACGCCCCTTTTTAGGACGAGATGACAGTAGGACGAGAAGACATTCGGACAAGTGGATTTCAATTTTTACAATTTTTTAAATATTAATTTAATAAAAATAAAATCATCTCGTCCGAAAGTATTCTCGTCCTAACAGGCTACGCCCCTTTTTAGGACGAGATGACAGTAGGACGAGAAGACATTCGGACAAGTAGATTTCAACTTTTATACAATTTTTTAAATATTATACTTTAATAAAATAAAAATCATCTCGTCCGAAGTATTCTCGTCCTAAAAATATGTGTAAAGTAAAATATTACTTAAAATTAAATAAAATGTATTCTCATCCGAAAGTATTCTCTGCCGCATTTCTCCGAAGCAGCAATTTTTGTACGTAAGTTTTAGGACGAGAAGACAGTAGGACGAGAATACTTTGGGATGAGATGATTTCTATTTTATTAAAGTATAATATTTAAAAAATTGTATAAAAATTGAAAGCCACTTGTCCGAATGCCTTCTCGTCCTACTGTCATCTCGTCCTAAAAGGGGCGTTGCCTGTTAGGACGAGAATACATTCGGACGAGAATACAGTTTATATTTTTCCTTTTTCTATTATTTTTAGGACGAGAATACGTTCGGACGTAGGCACTCAAACTGTTTAGCTTATTTTTCAAATTAATTTTAGATTAAAATGTACACAGTAGGCCGGTTATTACTCGCCTACATATAACGTTGGCAGATGACTACTGTCATCTGAACTGCCTACATCTCGTCCGAAAGTATTCTCGTCCTAAAAATAATAGAAAAAGGAAAAATATAAACTGTATTCTCGTCCTACTATCATCTCGTCCGAAAAATAAACTGTATTCTCGTCCTACTGTCATCTCGTCCTAAAAAGGGGCGTTGCCTGTTAGGACGAGAATACTTTCGGACGAGAATACAGTTTATATTTTTCCTTTTTCTATTATTTTTAGGACGAGAATACTTTCGGACGTAGGCACTCAAACTGTTTAGCTTATTTTTCAAATTAATTTTAGATTAAAATGTACACAGTAGGCCGGTTATTAGTCGCCTACATATCACGTAGGCAGATGAATTATTTTCGAATCGAAAAGTTGCGTAACCTCAAAATTAATCAGAATCTTGTAATATTTTGTTACAAATTACAAGTCACCTCGTTCGTCCCACAATCGATCTCAAGATTTGATGCTCGGGCCTCGCCCTTTCCGACAATCAAAACGTCGATTAGCCAGACGTTTTTACGAGGGACGTCAAAAAGGAAAACACGCGATAATCAAATCTGACGTAAAAACGTAGATACCATCAAATAGAAAAAAAAAAAAGTTTTGTAAAATCGTCTTGATAAAAAAAAATTTGCATTTTATTTTGTACTTGCTAAACTTCTCTTCTCAAGTGCATCTTTTATAATAATAAAAAAAAAGAAACTTAAATCGTTTACAGTAGAATATTTTTATTTTTTATTAATTTATCTAGACAATCATAGAAGCAGGAAGACGATTAGATATTTTAAAATAGTAAAATCAATGTCAGGGTCAAAAGGGTTTCATGAAAAAAACAGGAAATAAAGGAAGTGGAAATTTTTGATGGAAATGCGGATGAGTGAACTATGAAAAAAAAAGGGGGCAGTTTCCTTTTGTCTGGGCGATACCGCTTCTGATTACGTTGCAATTACGCCTCGTTTTTTTACCCTGACTTCACTTTCTGGAGAAGAATGTACCGAGAGGGATGAGCCCCTCGTTTGGGATCAATTATGGAGTGAAGAACAAACTTTAAGTGGTTATTTTTAGCCTTTTAAATAGTGCAAATAGGGACGTTTTGTCAGTCTAATTTTATAATCTTCACATTTTTTAGACACGCTGATTTAAGGCGAGTTGCTTTTAGGGTGTGTGGTATTTCAACATTTCGTCGCGTTGTATCTCATTTTTTATCAATTTTGAGTTTGGCATTGTTTTCTGGTGGTAAATTTTGTGATGAATCGAATTCCGTTGGTAGTTTAACCCTATTACCAACAGAAAACGCGTACTTCACGATTTAGCCAACAGGAGATGCATTGATTCCATTGAATCCGTTGGTAGTTTAACCCTATTACCAACAGAAAACGCGTAGTTCACGATTAAGCCAACAGGAGATGCATTGATTCGAATCGAATTCCGTTGGTGGTTTCACCCTATTATTAACAGAAAACGCGTAATTCACGATTTAGCCAACAGGAGATGAATTGATTCCGTTGGTAGTTTCACCCTAATACCAACAGAAAACGCGTAGTTCACGATTTATCCAACAGGAGATGCACTGATTCCATTGAGTTCCGTTGGTAGTTTTACCCTATTACCAACAGAAAACGCGTAGTTCACGATTTAGCCAACAGGAATGCATTGATTCCATTGAATCGAATTCCGTTGGTAGTTTCACCCAATTACCAACAGAAAATGCGTAGTTCACGATTTAGCCAACAGGAGATGCATTGATTCCATTGAATCGAATTCCGTTGGTAGTTTCACCCTATTACCAACAGAAAAAGCGTAGTTCACGATTTAGCCAACAGATGCATTGATTCCTGAGAAATTAATCAGTATTTTTGCTTTCCTGAAAACCAAAAATGAGATAGCCGGTGTTAGAACTAACGCTACGATTTATTAAAAAGCGAAATACAACTCGCCCTAACGACAATTCGGCATAAAACGTAATTTTTTTGTGAAATTGGGGCGAGCAGCTTTTCGGGTGAGATTAGGACTTGCTTTTAGGGCGAAACATCGTTCGAGACATCAAAATTATAAAATATCAACATAATTCTTCAATGCACGAAGGGAAAAATTCCCTGGGAATGACAAAACTTGATGAGATCATCAAAGTGATTTCATAACCAGGATGTTCTAGGGAATATTGATAAAATTTCTCAAGTATATCAAAGCTGAGAGTGAGAAAAAGTCCAGATGTGCCCCATCTATGGGAACGAAAAAAAAAAAAACTAAAACCAGTCATCACTAATTAAAGGAAGAAATTATCCATATACGATTTAACGCCCCACCGCCCCTACAAAATATAAAATCCCTTTCCGGCCATTGTTATCGAATACGACTTGCACTATTTGTGAATTATACTTCTTGAAAAAAATAAAGGAAGACAAGAAAAAAGTTGAGAAACGTTTTTAATTAGAACCAATTAACGTGCACCCTCATAAAACTCCAACAAAGTCTTGAGAGAAATTGAATCCCTTAACCTCAAAGGTGTTCGCATGACTGTGTTAAACCACAAGTCCGCATTGATCAAAACATGGGAGTTGAAAAATCTAATAAAAAAATGGTCTGCATTTTAAATTCTCCGTTATCCGATACGTTCTTAAGGTTATAGTATTTAAAAAACCGTGACTTATCATCGAGGGACGAATGTTTGTTCCTAAAACGATGAAAATTGACCATCTTCATTAGCCATGAGCCTAGTTTCTCCAAAAATACGTGATTTAAAATGTCTTTCAGGTAAATAAAGATAAGCAAAAAAATTATTAGTTAGAAAAAATTACAAGTTGAGGCTTTTCATTAGAGGTGATTATCGTCAAATGGCTCAATAATAAAAGGTTAAGTATTTTAATTCAAGTCTTCTGACAGGATATCGATGACCGTGAATACTGACGAATTGAATACATTTGGATAATCTAAGTAAAGCTCGTTTCGAGTAAAAAAAGGGGAATAAACATAAGAGAATAAGCCTCCCACTCATTATTTATGCACGCATTGGGTGTTCTCTAAAAATAACTTACGATTGTTCATTTTTTTAGTTCTTCATGGGTGGTTATCGCCGGATATTGGGTTCCGATTTAATGCGGGGTTTTTTAAAAAGCTGAGGGTGAGTAAAAAAAAGGGAACATGTGGCGCCTTAAGAAAACAGATTCACAATACGATGGGGAGGAAATCCCTTTTTAACAGAACTTCCTTTCCTTTTTCACGCCCCTAGTTTCTATTTTTCAGCAACCGGTTACCACCGTGACCACTGAACTTCCTCTCATGTTTTCCTGCTTAGCATAAGTAAAATAACCCCCCCCCCCCCCAGTTTCCAGTTAAGGTCCATTTGAAGCCCTATTGTGCTGCCTCATTGCTGGAAACAGACGGAATTCTTATGAATTCTACGACCAAAAAGATTACAACCGCCAGAGTAAGGAGAGGTTTTCCGAAAATTGTGTATTTGCAACTACTTTCGCATAAAAAATCACAGACCACAAATCTTAGACCTGTTTAAGTCCTAATTCCATAATAATTGAACTGGCTAGGTAGAATAATTCATAATCGAGTTATAGCTTCAACTCCCCGGAAAAAAAGTCTTTTTTTGGCAGTTTTTCCAAGGCTCCAGTTGTGCACGTTATTTTATTTTTTCCATCCATTTTCAAACTTTTCAAACCATTTTTATTAAATCATTTCCCGAATTCCTATTGGACGAAACTTAGACCTGTTTAAGTCCTAATTCCATTATAATATTGAACGGGCTGGGTAGAATTATTCATTATCGAGATATAACTTCAACTCCCCTGAAAAAAAGCCTTTTTTGGCAATTGTTCCAAGGCTCCAGTTGTACCACGTTATTTTATTTTTTCGATCCATTTTCAAACTTTTCAATCCATTTTTTTAAGTACTTAATCATTTCCCGAATTCCTATTTGACTTGGACAAATCTTAGGTTTAAGTTCTAATTCCATTATAATTGAACGGGCTCTGTAGAATTATTCATTATCGAGTTATACCTTCAACTCCCCTTAAAAAAAGTAATTTTTTGGCAGTTGTTCCAATGCTCGAGTTGTTCCACGTTTTTTTTATTTTTTCCATCCATTTTCAAATTTTTCAAACCATTTTTATTATTAATCATTTCCCGAATTCCTATTGACTTGGGCAAAACTTAGACCTGTTCAAGTCCTAATTCTATTATAATTGAACGGGCTCGGTAGAATTATTCATTATCGAGTTATAGCTTCAACTCCCCTGAAAAAATGTCTTTTTTTGGAAAATGTTCCAAGGCTCCAGTTGAGCCACGTTATTTTATTTTTTTGATCCATTTTCAAACTTTTGAAATCATTTTTTAAATTAATCATTTACCGAATTCCTATTCGACTTGGACAAATCTTAGACCTGATTAAGTCCTAATTCTATTATAATTGAACGGGCTCGGTAGAATTATTCATTATCGAGTTATAGCTTCAACTCCCCAGAAGAAAAGTCTTTTTTTGGCAGTTGTTCCAAGGCTCCAGTGCCACGTTATTTTATTTTTTCGATCCATTTTCAAACTTTTAAAACCATTTTTTTATTAATAATTTCCCAAATTCCTATTTGACTTGGACAAAACTTAGATCTGTTTAAGTCCTAATTCCATTATAATTGAACGGGCTCGGTAGAATTATTCATTATCGAGTTATAGCTTCAACTCCCCAGAAAAAAAGTCTTTTTTTGGCAGTTGTTCCAAGGCTCCTGTTATGCCACGTTATTTTATTTTTCGATCCATTTTCTAACTTTTAAAACCATTTTTTTATTAACACTCTCAGCGCGGCAAGCCCAACTGGCAAATCTCACCCTGGGGCGGGAAAATTTTTTTTCGTCAAACTACTTAATTACCTCCAAAAACATTAATAATGAAGTATAAAATTAATTTGGCATGTTAATTATGCCAAAATAATGCTTAATTGTCCCTCACAAAAGATCAGATTTGTAGGCAATCCCGCAATGTTTTTCCCCTTTTCATACCATTTTGGAACTGTTACTAGGATCAACTTCTCTAAGTGGTCAACCTATTACTTTTAGCCATTAGCCTAATTTTTTTATTATTAAATTTGCTCGTTATTTATTTTTGTGTAAATACATTTTCACGGTTGCGAAACATTTTAGGTACCTACTCAAATTATTCAAAATTGCTTTTCTGGTGACAAATAATAAAAAATTAAGTCACTAGCCATTTGTAACGGCTTGGGATTCCCGAAAAAACCGTTGGGATTAGAAAGGAAATTTTTGTTAATTTAACGATTTTTTCGTCAAAACGGGCTCTTAATACGTAAGCAGGTAAAGATTATCTCAAATCCGGTGAAATGACCTGGGGAAAAAGCGTTAAAAAAAATTTTATAGAAAAAAACTGCGCGGATCACTACGATAATGAAAAGTTGTTTAACTTTAAAATTTTTGAAGAGCGGAAATGGGTAGTTATTTTTTTTTTCTAAGTGCAAAAACTAAAATAATTAATAAAAGTGAATAATTTTAAATAAAATCTACTACAAAAACTAAATGAATCTTAGGCCCTAATAAAGTTGGAAAAGGTAAAAAGTAACGAACTTGTTTTTAGAGTGAAACATAGAACGAACTGCTACCGTTCATAGTTTTAGTTCCCGAATTCGCCACGGCTCTTGGCCGCTCGGAAGTCTTTACTTTTTTTAAAAAATTATACTTAAAAAAATGATTGTAACTTATGATCGTTGTACCTAATAAATAATTTAGTGTTTAATTTAACTTAATAGAACAAAAATTAATAAGTTTTTTAAGAAATTACCCGAAATTAATAGTAACAGGACCAATTGTGAGAAGGAACGCTTTTGGTTTTCTCTACTCTTTTGGTCTAAAAGCTAAATAATATAATAAAAACGGCAAAAAGTTGTGATCATAAGCTAATTAATAGTTTTAAAATTATTGTTTTAAAAAACTTACAGTCAAAAAGTAGAAAAATAACCCAAAATTGAACTGAAAACGTCTCCGTGAAGTAGCTGGTTTAACTGTCTACTTTGAGTGTCAAAATCGGACTGAAGAAAAAGGTCTAGAGTCAAGGTAAGGCCGTATTTAGGTATAAAAACCCTTTAAGAATTAACGTATGTCAACAGTTGTGCGAAATTCACTGTTTTAAGCATCGAAAATCGCTTTTTAAAAGACGCATGAACGGTCGATGTATACATCGACCCGCCCCGAGAAAGGAACTTTCTACTCAATGTATACATCGACCCGCGCTGAGAGTGTTAATAATTTCCCAAATTCCTATTTGACTTGGACAAAACTTAGATCTGTTTAAGTCCTAATTCCATTATAATTGAACGGGCTCGGTAGAATTATTCATTATCGAGTTATAGCTTCAACTCCCCAGAAAAAAAGTCTTTTTTTGGCAGTTTCGCCACGTTATTTATTTTTTCGATCCATTTTCAAACTTTTAGAACCATTTTTTTTTATTAATCATTTCCCGAATTCCTATTTGACTGGGGCAAAACTCAGATCTGTTCAAGTGCTAATTCTTTTATAATTGAAGGGCTCGGTACAATTATTCATTATCAGCGTCAAAATTTACGGCAAATTTTAGTGTTTTATGGGGGGGCTCAAATTCTGACTGCTTGAGTGACAGTTCTAGGATGAGAACTGTCTTGTTTGTAAATAAAGAACACAAAAATTTAAAAAACTATCATTTAGCTATAAATGTAAGGCCATAAAATTATTTTGCAGCACCTATAAAAATTAAGAAAAATTAATTGAGACAATTATTTTGAGCAGTGAAAATATGATTGCTGCTGTCATTTAAAGATAGTAAAAATTAAGGAAGTCTGATTTTGTGTTTTCTATTTAAAAGTAATAAACAAAATTGATTGACAAAATCATGCATTCACATGTTTATAACATGCAAAAAAAAAAAAAATAATAATAATAAAAAACTACTTACCAATTGTAAAAAGTAACCGTTAATCCACAAAAAAAATTATTGGAATTGATTAAACTCAACACTAGAAGAAAAAAAACTTGTGAGTTTTGTAAAAATGATGTTTTTCTTTATTTATCCATCCATAACGCGAAGACACAAGACGGGAGATTTGAACGCGGTCGGTACAAAACGAAAGCCGGCTTGGGACTGACGCGTATCGTCGACGAGGATCGGGGAACGAAACCGCTTCAATCCTCCCCACTACCAGCGGCCCTACGGACAGAGATAAGTACCAAGAACAAGGACCACTTTTTACGTCTTCTGTTTATTATAAAACAAATTATTCTGAGGGAGGAAAAAAATTCTGATGAATTTTACACTCAGGGTACATAAAATTTCAATAATTTTTAATATTTTTTTCTGTGTTTTTTTATTAAAATAAATATTTTTTGTAAGTTAAAAATTGTTATTTCCCACTGTTTTTGCAAAGGTGAAAAGAACTGCCACCTTCGCTCAAGACGTAATAAAAATCCTTGACGCATACCTGGTTGCAAGGTAAAAAAAAAATCCTTGACAAACAAAAAAAAATTCTTTCTGTCAAAAATTTAAAAAAAAATGTGTTACATCGACCTCTAAAATTAACAAATTCAACGATTCCAATATTTCCTTATTCTGCATATTAAATTTTTTTTAAATAATAACCGAAAAAATAAAAGTTATTTTCATTTTTGTGGCATCAAAATTAATGGGAGAGAATTTCCAGCTCTTCCTGTTTAGGAAAAGCAAGTGTCAAAGGTTCTAGGAAATGGGAGAGGTCGGTTGTTTTTCTCGCAGGATAAAATTTTTCGAAAACTAATTAATGGAGCGTAAAATTCAACGTAAAAAGTGGGTTCTTAAGAATTTTTTGACTTGTTTCCAATGCATAATCTTTTTCTGGTGAACCTTTTTTTTTGTGTCTCGGCCGATGCATAAATCTGTTTGATTTATGGGTTCTCCATTTGCTCATTGCAATCTGAAGCTTATATGAGGCGCTCCGGGTACGAAGGGCGAACTCGACATCGGACAATTTTTTTTAACTTCCTTAAAGAAGTTTTGTGATACCCTCGACGTCGGGTTTTGGGGAAGGGTCCTCCAGTTTTTTTTCATTTTCAGATTCTAGACCTCTTGGTGAATACACCCATATAATTTTTATGTTGAGTTCGCATTTTTTCCCCTTTAAATACGTAAAAACCGAAATTTAAAATGCGAATATCTCGAAACTACGTTTTGTCGAGTTCGCCCTTCGTACCCGGAGCGCCTCATATTTTTTGAAAGGAAAAGTCTGGCAGTTTTTTAATAAACGGTGGTAATGAGGAAAATTCCTTATCTTCAGGAAAGGACTTCTTTAATAGAGGAACAACGGAGAAGTTTCCCAAGTTAAATCGATCCTTAAAGGCTCCTTGATAGTTCACATGTTAAAAGAAAGAGATCCGCTAATAATCTCAAGAGTTCCCCTCCCTTTTTTTTCCCCTTCATACCTTCAATCAAACTCGACAATTAATTAAGGACTCTCTCAAGTCGCGAGATTCTGTGAAAAGTTCCACCTAAACTTCTCACGGGCGCGCGGTTTCTCCACTTTGTTTGCGCAATGGAAAATGAAAGTCGACGTCATTGTTTTCCCACAACAAGGCTGCAGGGCGCGAACCTGAAGATGTCCGTTTTGGATAAAAAAAATTTTTTTTCCTCTTTCTTCTCACTGTCGCACAAAATATGGGAAACTCCAGCTCAAAAAATTACCCAGAATTCAGTTTATTTTTGCATAAGTTATTTTTTATGGAAAATTGCATAAAGAAATATTTTGTCTAGGGCCGTTATATATTCGCTAGGGCCGTTACTTTTCGAGTTATTTTGGTCTAAAACGTCATAAAAAGCAGAGACATTTTTGTCAGCTCGTAACTCGGAAACCGTTCACATTAGCAAGATTGTTTTTAAATTACTTTTTGTTATAAATTTAATTTTAAACATTTTTGTACTAAATACTATTTGCGCTAAACCTAGCAGTTTTCGAAATATTTGAATAAAACAAATAAAAATCCGCCTTTTGACACCCTTATTTTTCGCCAAATAAAATCCATCAATTCGACTTACGTTATGACGACTTACGTTAATGCGACTTACGTTAATGCATAAGTTATTTTTTATGGAAAATTTCATAAAGAATTATTTTATACTTCGTCTTTGTTCGCTAGGGCCGTTAGTTTTCGAGTTATTTGGTCTAAAACGTCAAGAACCAGAGAAATTTTTGTCAGCTCGTAACTCGGAAACCGTTCACATTAGCAAGATTGTTTGTAAATTACTTTTTGTTAAAAATTTAATTTTAAACATTTTTATACTAACTACTAGTTGCGCTAAACCATGCCGTTTTCGAGATATTTGATAAAAACTAATAAAAATAAGCCTTTTGACACCCTTATTTTTCGCCAAATAAAAACCATCAATTTGACTTACGTTATTGTGACTTACGTTAATGCATAAGTTTATGCAAAATTATGGAAAATTGCATAAAGATATTTTGTACTTGGTCTTTGTTCGCTAGGGTCGTTAGTTTTCGAGTTGTTTGGTATATAACGTCAAAAACCAGAGAAATATTTGTCAGCTCGTAACTCGGAAACTGTTCACATTAGCAACATTGTCTTTAAATTACTTTTTGTTAAAAATTTAATCTTAAACATTTTTATACTAGATACTATTTGCGCTAAACCAAGCAGTTTTCGAGATATTTGATAAAAACTAATAAAAATCCGCCTTATGACATCCTTATTTTTCGCCAAATAAAATCCATCAATTCGACTTACGTTATTGCGACTTACGTTGATGCGACTTACGTTAATGCATAAGTTATTTTTTATGGAACATTGCATAAAGAATTATTTTGTACTTAGTCTTTGTTCGCTAGGGCCGATAGTTTACGAGATATTTGGTCTAAAACGTCATAAGAACCAGAAAAATATTTGTCAGCTCGTAACTCGGAAACCGTTCACATTAGCAAGATTGTTTGTAAATTAATTTTTGTTAGAAATTTAATTTTAAACATTTTTATACAAAATACTATTTGCGCTAATCCTCGCAGTTTTCGAGATATTTGATAAAAACGAATAAAAATCCGCCTTTTGACACCCTTATTTTCCGCCAAATAAAATCCATCAATTCGACTAACGTTATTGCGACTTAGGTTAATGCATAAGTTATTTTTTATGGAAAATTGCATAAAGAATTATTTTATACTTCGTCTTTGTTCGCTAGGGCCGTTAGTTTTCGAGTTATTTGGTCTAAAACGTCAAGAACCAGAGAAATTTTTGTCAGCTCGTAACTCGGAAACCGTTCACATTAGCAAGATTGTTTGTAAATTACTTTTTGTTAAAAATTTAATTTTAAACATTTTTATACTAACTACTAGTTGCGCTAAACCATGCCGTTTTCGAGATATTTGATAAAAACTAATAAAAATCCGCCTTTTGACACCCTTATTTTCTGCCAAATAAAATCCATCAATTCGACTTAGGTTATTGATTTTTATATGTGTAAATATTTTATAAATGAAAACCTATCGTGGTTCTCAAGATTCCTTGGCTCGGTGCCCAAAAGAACCAGTGTTTTCGAACGTGTAAGTTCATTTACAGGAGGGGAAAAAAGGACATTTTATTCACGTTAATGCGTCATAAAATATGCGTTTAGAGAATAATAATAATTTTTAGAATGCAAATTAAAAATCTGGGGGCAACGCCTCCGCTCATGGACGTTCATCGATTGATTGAGCTCACCGACTGCATTTGGAAGTTGGGGTACATGAAAACATATGCAGGGGCTTAGGGATCTTCCAGGTTGTTCCAGGTAGCAAGATGCACACTAGACTCCTTCTGGAGGACCCTTGTTCCCTATACCTCGATTGCCCTGTAATTTCACCAAAAAAAAATGTTGTTACTTTTAACTTCCTTAAAGAAGTTATAGTGATACCCTCCACGTCGGGCTTTTGGGGAGGGGTCTTCCAGACCCCGTAGGGTCAATTCGAATAATGATCTTTACCGATCTTAACTTTATCTGTGGTGCCGGCCGGCCGTAGTATTTTTTCCGGAACACTTTACGGCCACAGTTTTCATCCGATTTTCACCAAATTTTCACACAAATTTCTTTAGCCGGTGAAGAAGAATGCAGCGAGAGCGATTTTTGAATTTCGAAAAAATGGCAGAGATATGTCTGTTTTCCGGTTTCAAGCGGCCGAACCGTTAATCCGATTTTCACCAAATTTTCACCAATTACTCCTTATAATTTTTTTTAAATTTTGGTGTAAAAAAATTGCCACTTTTAATTATTATTTTTTTTTTTAGTAGGGAGAAATTTCATACTTCTACCCATTGCGAGAGGGACATCCCTAAGCCAAAGAGCCCATAATTTCTACCTTGACACTTATAAAAACTTTAAAAAAAGAACTTAAAAAATTTTTCAAAAAAGAAAAGAAAATTTATAAAAACAGAAAATTGTTGCCAAAAAAAAAAGAAAAAGAAAAGGATAACCAGGACAATTTTTAAAAAAACTCAGAAAATAAAAAACTCGGAAAATTTTTCAAAAAAAAAAAAAACTAGGAAAATTTTTCGAAAACAAATTAAAACTTCCCCCTTCCTTATTCTTCCCCTCCTTTATACTTTCCCTCCCTTCGTTATACTTCCCCCTCTGTTATACTTCCCCTCCCATATACTTTCCCCTCCGTTTTAAGTCCCCTCCGTTATACTTCCCCCTCCCATATACTTCCCCCTCCTATATTGTAACTTCTCTTTAAGGAAGTTTTCGTTGGAAGCTCTTCAAACAAGTACTTTTGTCGGATCAAGAAAACAGACATAAAGAGCAGTTTTGAGCAGTTGTTGTCATTTTCGTATCAATTTTAAGCCTCCTTTTGAAACAATGGCTTAAGTTATTTAAAATTATTTAAACGAAGTGATGTCATATGTCAAGTCACAAGCCAACGAAGTTATGTTTGAAAAATGCAAATTAAAGAATTGACATTGTACATTTTTCTGTTTACAAGTTCACACACACCTTTTAAATAGAAATTATTTCTAAAAAAAGCTCTATTTTAATGACAAAGTAAAAAAAATCAAACGGGCGCGGTTGTTTCCGCCACTCCTCAACTTCACAGAGTTCGCAGGATGAAACCCACGTGAAACTTGTCACGTTACACGTGTGGGTTTATTTCGTAATACGACATAACCCAAAACACTTTCCTCTTTTTTAATAAACTATAATTTTTTATCGAATATTTCAAGTTTTTATCTTCAGGACCGGTCCGTCCCACAAGCAAACTTCAAGTAGCGTTTCATCCCACGGTCAGGAGACCGGACAACATATTTTAAACTCATGTAGGCGTCCAGAACAATTATAATTATAATAAATATAAGGGGAGAAGACAACAAAACGTTATTGTAAGTCTTTATTAAATCACACCTTATATAATCTAATATCTTTCAATATTTCTTAACATCTATAAAGGTACCCAGAAGTCAAGAAGAAGAAAGAAAGGTCCGGAAACGGTGTTTCTCCACCAGAAAAACAAAGGAAACGACCCAAAAGGTGCTAAACGACGGAACATCCGATAAAATGGGTGTTTTTACACCAAAACATCGTGGAAAACGGACCGAAAGTCGTTAATTAGGGTGTTTATTGCTTAAAATTCCGATAAAACGGGTGTTTCTACACCAAAACAACACAAACTCATAATTCATTTATAGGTCCCTAAACTCCAAACACACTTTTTTAGATGATGGCTACACAAAGCTTTTCCTTCAAAGCGGGACAATTGGCCGTCCCTAGTTTGTGGGGACAACGGGACAGTCCCGCTCAAAGCGGGGGGAGAAGTCAAAATTCTAACGAGGGCGCTATGAAATAAACAAAAGGCTTTCGAACAGAGTTGGAAGTACTTAAGTACATTCGTACATAAGTACTTGCTTCAAGTACTTCTAAGTTTTTAGAAAATATCACTTAAGAAGCATCAATAAATGAAAGATGAAGTTGATTGAGAGTTTTTTAACGTTTAAGTACAACTTAAGTAATTGTCAAGTACAATTACAAGTACTAGTACTTGTAATTATTTTATTTTAGAACAATTACAACTACTTGTACTTGTATTCGTCAGTTCTCTACCAATCTCAAGTACTTGGGCTTGTACTTGTCTTTCTCAACTTGTAAGTACATTTACTTGTAATTGGTACTTGTACTTTAAGTGCAACAAGTACAGTTCGGGGAAAAATAACATAAAATAAATAACTTAAGGGACAACACAAGACAACACAAGGGATGATATGTCATTGCATCATATTTACTAAGTACAAGTACTAAGTACAATTAAGTACTTGTTTTTGTTTTAGATTTCAAGTACAATTACAAGTAATTGTACTTTTCTTATAACTATCAGAACAAGTACAAGTACATGGACTTGGATGTGCTTGTGCAAGTACAAGTACATGGACTACTTTTAAAAAAATATGGCAAGTACAAGTACAAGAACTGTATTTGTACTTGCCATATTTTTTTAATTACTTTACTTGTACTTTGTACTTTGTACTGGAAGTACGATTTTGCCAACTCTGCTTTCGAAAGACTGTAAAGAAAGGTCGGAAACGGTGTTTCGCCAACAGAAAATCGAAACGACCCAAAAGGTGCTTAACGCCAGAACATCTGATAAAACGGGTGTTTTTACACCAAAACATCGAAGAAAACGGCCCGAAAGTCGTTAAATGGGGTGTTTATTGTTTAAAATTCCGATAAAACGGGTGTTTCTACACCAAAACGTCACAAACTCATAATTCATTTATAGGGCCCTAAACTCAAAAGACATTTTTTTAGATGATGGCTACACAAAGCTTTTCCTTCAAAGCGGGACATTTGGCCGTCCCCTACTTTGTGTGGACAACGGGACAGTCCCGCTCAAAGCGGGGGGAGAAGTCAAAATTCTAACGAGGGCGCTTTGAAATAAGCAAAAGGCTTTCGAAAGACTGTAAAGAAAGGTGCGGAAACGGTGTTTTTCCACCAGAAAAACGAAGAAAAAGACCCAAAAAGTGCTAAACGCTCGAACGTCCAATAAACGGGTGTTTTTACACCAAATCTTCGAGGAAGACGGTCCGAAAGTCGTTAAATAGGGTGTTTATTGCATAAAATCCCGATAAAACGGGTGTTTCTACACATAAACATCACAAACTCGTAAATCATTTATAGCTTTTCCTTCAAAGCGGGACATTTGGCCGTCCCTAGTTTGTGGGGACAACGGGACAGTCCCGCCCAAAGCGGGGGGGGGGGAGAATATTGACAATTAGAGCTATGCAACTCTTCTTAACCCAAAATTATTTTAAATAAATTGTAAAAATACATATAATTAATGGTCCATTTTAATTTCCCACACTTTTAACGATTTTAAATTCATAAATGGATTTTTAATCCCCAAACAATCTTTTAAAAAGATGGCTATCATTATTAATTACTAGTTATTTATCAAGTCCTAATTAGAAGAGGAAAAGGTATTGAGCATTCACTTCAATCAATTAGTTCACGCGGCGAAACAACTTAAAAGGATAAATTCACGAGAAACTAAAATAACTCGTTTTTTAAAGCAAGAAAGGTGGAAAAAACTAAGTGCAAAATGTTCAAACCTGTCTCTTCCGCACTCATTTTATGTTTTTTTTCCCCTTGAAGTTAAGAAATCCTCAAGACAGTATTGTCTTTATCTAATTAAAATCAAATTTCGAAACATTTTTTTTAATTTGAAAAACTAAAAGGTGAATTAACAACTTTTCACTTTTTAATTTCACAATTTGAGCAACTTTTTTTTAAAAACACGTTTACGCAATATTTAAATCCATTGTTATATAAAGCCCCGACATTCCGGTATTTAATGAAAACCATCTTTTTAATTTTTGTGGAGCGTATTTTTTAAAAAAATTAATAAAAAATGCTTTATAAATAAAAATGATCTATTTTTAAACTTTTAAAGGTATGCAGAAGAAGTGATCGGGTTGAAGAATGTCTGGAATCGAATTATGCCCTCATGCACAATTATTGTTTGTTCGTGCTAGAGAATATTGCAATATCCTTCCATAAATCAGAATAGTTGGGGCTGTAATTAAAAAAAAAGAACGACCTCATATTTTATGTTTGCATCACCGATTTAGGAAAATTTACGAAAAACGCGTGGCGATTAAAATGCTTATAAAAACGATTGTCTCTTAACTTCCAGGCTCCGATGATAAAATAGAGCACATGCCGGCACCCCTATGAGACCTTGTCATGACTTTCTAACTACATTTTCAACGCGATCTTAAATTCCGCGTTTTACCTTCCGAATTTGGACAAATTTACCATTGACCCTGATAATTTACCTATTGTCGATTATTCCATTTTAAAATGAAGACTAATTGAAATATAGGTCACTTTTGGTTCGTTAACGAATGAGTTCTGATGACCTCGTGTGAGAAAAATAGTTTAAAAGTATGCCGAATTGCGTGACAAATTATAGCGGTATAATTCGTCATTTCCTGAAGCTTTAAGTC
Source organism: Orius insidiosus (assembly GCA_014119065.1). Taxonomy (NCBI): domain Eukaryota; kingdom Metazoa; phylum Arthropoda; class Insecta; order Hemiptera; family Anthocoridae; genus Orius; species Orius insidiosus. Next base: position 27,046 of record JACGAQ010000489.1, read on the forward strand.
CTAAAGTAGTCAACATATCTAAAACTATGCTAAAATGCTTAAAAAACTGGGGGAAAATAGGGTTTCATAAGCCTAAAAAAACGAGAAAAACGACTGAAAATAAGTTGCGGAGGTACATTTTGGTCAAAAGTCCCGTAAAAAATTAGGTTTCTAGAAGGGGAAAAAAAAGTAGGTACTTGTTTGAAGAGCTTCCAACGAAAACCTCCTTAGAGAACTAGCAGTTCCTTGCTCTTTCAGCGAAGGAACTCCATTATCACCAGGTTTTAGCCTTCGCCTGTCTTTTTCGACCGAGAAAGCCCATCTATGCCATTCCCTTTTTACATAAGTTTCTGGCGTTCTTTCGCTCTTCAAGCCATGGCAGCCCTCCAGTTTTCACGGACGAAATACGCTTGAACATCCAGTAAAAATGGGTTCGCATGGCCGAAAAAATGAGTAAACTTCCAAAATAAGTCATTCCTATTTCATTATGCCTAAGTGTGACACCTTCAACAAAATGTTTTACATCTTCCAGACCACAGTTTTATGTCCTAATTTGTATTTCAAGTTTTTATTTAAATCAGGAGTATTTAAAAAAATGAGTAGGGCATAAACTCATGAGTTTGTTTATAAAAGTAGTTTTAAGACTCAGATTTCATAAGATTATGTTGGAATCTGACTTGTTCAAACCGTAAAATTTAAACAAATTCGTTCACCGTGTAAAAATGATTGTTTTGATAACCAGGACGTTTGTCCCGTTTTCTCTTTATTTCATCCAATAAGCGGATGGAATGCATAAAACACAAGAGACGCAGCGAGTATTAGATTTCGATCTTTTATGAGCAATTTGACTCCCACCCGAACGCAGTCCCTCGAACAAGCCCACTTACTCAACAAATCCACGTTCGTGTTTACAATCCATGTAAATAGTTAATTATGGGAAAGGCCTAGTTTATTTTCGTCATCGTTTTGTTTTCTATACGCGCACTTGCCATTTGCCAACTGTCATTAATAATTTTTGAACAATTTTAATTGTTTCCCTTTTATATTCTTAAGTGCCCACAGAAGTCTGCAGGCCATTTTTCGTTTTCGGGGCCAGAATATTATTGGATTTTTGGCCGTTTTTCCTAATTTTTTCTGAGAAAATTGATTTCGGCCAAAAATCTACCATCTGCACAGTTTTTCCCTATTTTTAGGGCCGCGAATCATTGCATTTTAGGCGTTTTCTTGGTTTTTATTCCAAGAAACCTAATTTTTACCGGGTTTTCGACCAAAAATGTACCTCCGTACCTAATTATTAAGTAGTTTTTCTCGGTTTTAAGAAAAGGAAATCCCTTAATACCTGATTTTTGAGCGTTTTTCTATTTTTTCCCCGAGAAAACTCATTGTCATCGAATTTTTTGCCCAAAAGCAAACTTCAAAAGTACTTATTTTCGGTTTTCAGGCAAGGAATTTCAGGATTTCAATTGCTTGATTGATGCTATCAATATCAGCAAGGAACTGCTGGTACTAGCTTTGTTCCAACCGCAGTTTGAAACTCCTGGAGCATGCGCAGGAGGATTCGGACGTCAAATTGAAGTCGTTCAAATCGCGTCCGTCAAATCTGACGGACAACTGACGACAACTTTGACGTCCAAATCCTCCTGCGTGCCTGCTCCAGAAGTTTCAAACTGCGGTCGGGACAAAGCTATTGATCTTTGCCCATCTCAACTTTGTCTGTTGTTCCGGCCGGCCGTAGCATTTTTCCGGAACACTTTCCGGCCACAGTTTTCAACCGATTTTCACCAAATCTTCACACAATCTTCCTTAGTCGGTAATGACTTTTAGTAAAAACTTGTTGATTTGTAAAAAAGAAGGATTTGGACGTCAAATTTATCGTCAGTTGACTTCAGATTTTGACCGACGCGATTTGAACGAGGTCAATTTGACGTCCGAATCCTTCTGCGCATGCTCCAGGAGTTTCGAACCATTTTCAAACTGCGGTTGGAACAAAGCTACTATTTCCTACTTCTTTACAGCCGCTCCACCGGCTGTGTTTTTCAGAAAAATTCCTGCTGCATAGCCTGGGATTCGAAGGGCGGTCCACCGTTGCCGGTTGTGCATGTAGGCAGACTAAATACAAAAATCGTAAAGTTAGGTCGGTTTCGTCAAACTGTGTGTACAGACATAAAGACCTTTTACTTTGGGACAATGATCCGATTGTGTTCGAATTTGTCGGGGTTTCCCCTTTCCGGTCAAGTTCAAGTTGAATGCGACTTTCATCGTTTGGTGAGGGCGAAACTATTCACGCCCCGTTGGATCTTCAACCCCGGAAACCGACCGCGACTACCTGATCGGATGAAACGATTTGACAAAAAGTCATTTTGTCAGAACCATCCTTTTTATGTAAAGCTAATGAGAGGAAGAACCATGACGAACATACACCACGTGCCCAGACGTCGAACTTTCGGAATACTTCTTAAGGAGCCTCGAATTTATTGTTTTAACTTCCTTAAAGAAGTTATTAGCTTTGTTCCAACCGCAGTTTGAATCTAGTTTGAAACTCCTTGAGCATGCGCAGAAGGATTTAAACGTCAGATTTGACGGACGAACGATATGAGCGACTCAGATTTGACGTCTAAGACCTTGTGCGCATGCTCCAGGAGTTACAAACCAGTTTCAAACTGCGGTTGGAACAAAGCTATTGTGATGCCCTTCACGTCGGGTTTATGGGGGTCTTTCAGACCCCGTAGGATAAATTCGAATATGGATCTACACCGATCCTAACTTCCCTACTACTATGTTATACTTCCCTACTACTATGTTATACTTCCCCCTCCGTTTAACTTCCCCTCCGTATAACTTCCCCTCCATTATAATTCCCCCCTATATACTTCCCCTTCCCATATACATCCCCCTCCTATATTTACTTCTCTTTAAGGAATTTTTCGTTGGAAGCTCTTCAAACCAGTACTTTTTCCTTTTGTCTTTTTCCTCGGTTTTTAGGGGAAAAAAACACTCATTTTTACAGGATTTTAGGTAGTTTTTCTCCGTTATTTCACAAAGAAACCCCATTTTTACATGGTTTTTAGGATTTTTCCTCGGTTTTTTGGGGAAAAAAACACTCATTTATACAGGATTTTAGGTAGTTTTCCTCGGTTATTTCACAAAGAAACCTCATTTTCACATCTTTTTTAGGATTTTTCCTCGGTTTTTTGGGAAAACAAAAACTCATTTTTACGGGATTTTATGTAGTTTTCCTCGGTTTTTGACAATGAAACCTCATTTTTCCATGATTTTTAAGAGTTTTCCTCGGGTAGAAGAAAAAGAAACCCCATTTTTACTGACTTAAGGTAGTTTTCCTCCGTTGTTTGACAAAGAAACCCCATTTTCACATGGTTTTTAGGATTTTTCCTGGGTTTTTTGGGGGAAAAACTCATTTTTATGGGATTTTAGGGAGTTTTCCTCGGTTTTTGACAATGAAACCCCATTTTCACATGGTTTTTAGGATTTTTCCTGGGTTTTTTGAAAAAAAAAAAAAAAAACGGGATTTTAGGTAGTTTTCCCCGTTATTTGACAAGGAAACCCCATTTTCTCATGGTTTTTAGGATTTTTCCTCGGTTTTTGACAATTACATCTCGTTTTTCCATGATTTTTAAGAGTTATAGAAAAAGAAACCCCATTTTTACAGGATTTTAGGAAGTTTTCCTCCGTTTTTGACAAAGAAACCTCATTTTCACATGTTTTTTAGGATTTTTCCTCGGTTTTTTGGGGGGAAAAAACTAATTTTAACGGGATTTTAGGTAGTTTTCATCGGTTTTTGGCAATGAAACCCCATTTTTACGGGATTTTAGGTAGTTTTCCACCGTTATAACTTATAAGACATAGAAACCCCATTTTCACATGGTTTTTAGGATTTTTCCTCGGTTTTTTTGGGGGAAAACATTCATTTTAACAGGATTTTAGGTAGTTTCCTCGGTTTTTAACAGTGAAACCTCATTTTTCCATGATTTTAAATAGTTTTCCTCGGGTTGTAGAAAAAGAATCCCCATTTTCACATGGATTTTTAGGATTTTTCCTTGGTTTTTTGAAAAAACCGGTACTTTTTCAATAATTTTTTAAATCTCAAAGGTGTGGAACAATTTTAATTTAAAATTCATATGAAAGTTAAATTTTTCAGTTTAAGAAAAATGGTTTTGTTACTTTCAATCGTAATCAATTTTCTCTTCCTCTATTCAATAGTGGACAAAAATTTCAAGAGTCTTCAAATCGCTCCAAAGTCGACTGTAACATGAGTACGGAACCGATATCGAAAAGAGTCGTCCTTTTCATTTCGGACGGTCTAAGCGCGAATCAACTTTACCGCGAGACGGCGAAAATGGGGAAAGCGTCGTTTATCAGATCGGTGATGGAAGGCGGAGGAAGCTGGGGAATTTCAGTCGCTGACGTCCCGACGATGACGGTTACAAGGATAGTCACTCTTTACACAGGGACTCTTCATACGAATATGAACCTTTTATTTTTGATAACTTCAAGCTTCCGGTCGACAACATCTTCAACTACCCCAAAGTCTACTACATCGGAGATACGTCTTCCTTACACTCATTTGAAGATTCCATAAAAAATTGGACGACGATGACCTGGGATGAAGAATTTGCTTCAAAAGTCAAAACGATTATATCCAATATGACGAATTTATTTGCAAAAAGATTAAAAAATTGGTCAAAAACAATTCATTCGGGAACAACACAGCTTTTATATTTTATCTACCAGCAGTCGATTTTTGTGGCCACGATTTTCTCCCTGCGTCAGAAGCGTGTGCGAAAATCGTAAAGCATTTAGACAGCTGTATAAGAAAAACGGTGAATTTATTCGAAAAGATGGTGAAACTACGTTTTTGTTGACGTCGGATCACGGTATGGCGGACCACGGAGTACATGGATACGCCGATGCGCAGATGAGAGAAACGCCGATGGTCGCCTGGGGTCACGGAATCGCGAAAAACGCCGGACATTACTACGTAAGGCCTTCGTCTTGGAACGCTACTGGGATGAAAAACGTTCATATTTTACAAAGCGACATCGCTTCTTTGATCTCCGTTCTTTTGGGCAACGCGATACCGGCGAACTCTCACGGACTACTCCCCGTCGAGTTGTTCGAAGACCAAAACGCGAATTTAGTCAAAGCTCTTTTCTGCCAGATCGTTCAGCTCCACAATATCGCGAAACATCAACACATAATGACCACATACATTTATAATCTGGAACAAAATTTGCAAAATTTAAAAAATCAGCTGAATGAATCGAATGCAACGGAAGCGATTCGAAAGGAAAGAACGATTCTAAAGGAAATCGAAAAGGAATTAAGGTGGTATCACTTATGCTTCAATGGCGATCTATCAATCATAGTTAATTTTATATACGCCGGTTGGACAGCATGGTTATTCCTTAGGGTGCTTCATTCAATTTACCCAAAAAGCCAAAGCAGCAAAACGACTTTAATTCACAATGTAGCAGACGTCTTATTCGTTTTGTCTATCATCTCCATATACTTCATCGTCAAACTCAAAAAATGGCCGATACACTTTTCGATTTATTTGGCAGCACTGTACTTTGTGTGGTGGAGGGCGTTAAAAAGTGTTACATATTTCAAAATCGATTATAATCTCGTTTCTATTTTGGGAAATGTATTCCTTTTGATTTTTGTGGCAATGTCCATCCATATGGTCGAAGTCGCTACATCTTTTTGTCCTTCATGACTGTCTTATTGGCGTTTTTAAGCAGAAAGACTATCGGTCCTAGATTGATCTTTTTATGGATAGTGACTTTGTTGGGTTTAGTACAGTTTTTAATGCTGATAACTTCGAAGCACCGATAAGCAAGACCGCAATAACCATTTCTGCTGTGGGACTAATGATGACGGCAGTGCCTACATGGGACTGGCTGAAGATCCCATTTGGCCAATAGGTTATTTGACCATCGTTGTCTTAGCTCACTGGAATATATTGACAGTCATAGAAAGAAAAACGTTTTGGCACACAGTCTTGTCTTTTATGATACTTTTATTTGGATTTTCAATAGGACTTTTATCACCCGGAGCAGGATTTAAAAAGCTTGCAGAATCTGCTTCGGCTTCGGAGCTGTCTTCATGCTCATGACTGTCAGGATGGAAGGCACAGGACTGCAAACGTGCATCATTTTCTTTTTCATCTGGTACGCCATCGAACTTAAAAAAGCAGGGAAAGATATCTTGGCTGAGTTTGTAGAACCGAAAAATAATATGAATCCTGATGACTTAAGAAGGGGTTTGATGCTTGTTCATTTTTCATGGATTGTATATTTCGCTTCTGGATTTTCCAACTACCCTACCAGCTACGATATCAAATGGTCGCATTCGTTTTTCGAATGGTTCGATACGGACAAAGTCGCTTGTATAATTCTCGTGAAAGAGTTTATTCCAGTTTTCCTTCTCGCTGCTATCATCACCGCCATGAATCATTCCCTCGGCGTCGACAAATACAAGTTTCTAGAATGGTATCTATTTCTAAACAACATCCTCGCTGTGTACTTTTTTAATCGGACCACTGTCGACTTGGAATATCGCAACCACGTCAGAACTGGATTCGATTTAGCGAATCAGATTCTGTCAAACTCATTTCCGATTCTCATCGTCACTTTTGCTGCCATCGCCGACTTCTTTTTAACCGACAAATTAACATCACCGTTAGCAAAATACTCCATAGAATTCCTATTAAAAATATTTTTTCATAATAATCATACTGAGATTTTATTTTATATATTTTTTTTTTTTTTAACTTCAAAGCAACTCGAAGAAATCCGCTTATTTTTCTAGCCCTTTTTTTATGGCGTTTTCCTCGTTCTTCAAGCTGCAAATCCACTATTAACTTCCTAAAAGAAGTTATTGTGATACCCTCGACGTAGGGATTTTGGGAAGGGTCTTCCAGACTCCGGAGGAGGATTCGAATATTGATTTTTATCAATCTCAACTTTGTCTGCGGTGCCGGCCGGCCGTCCGTTTTTTTCCGGAATACTTTACGGCCACAGTTTTCATCCGATTTTCACCAAAATTTCACACAAATTTCTTTAGCCGGCGAAGAAGAATGCAAAGAGGGCGATTTTTGAATTTCGAAAAAATGGCGGAGATATGGCTGTTTGAAATTTTAAAAAATTCGCTGCGGCCGAACCGTCGCGTTGGTTCAATTTTCACCAATTACTCCTTATATTTTTTAAGAATTTTTGGTGTAAAAATTGCCACTTTTTAATTATCATTTTTTTAGTAGGGAAAAATTTCGTATTTCTACCCTTTAAGAGAGGCACATCCCTAGGCCAAAGAGCCCATTATTTCTACCTTGACACTTAAAAAAATTTCTAAAAAAAGAACTTAAAAAATTTTTCAAAAAAAACCCAAATTTTAAAAAGAAAACCCGGAAAATTTTTTAAAAAAAACTCTGAAAATTTTTGAAAAAAAAAATAAACTCTGAAAATAAAAAAACTCGGAAAATTAAAAAAAAAAAACTTATAAAATTTCTTGAAAAAACTTAGAAAATTTTTCGAAAAAAAAAATTCCCCCTCCCTTATACTTCCCCTTCCTATACTTCCCCCTCCTTTATACTTTCGTTCCCTTATACTCCCCACTTCGTTATAATTCCCCTGACTTATACTTCCCCCCTGTTATACTTTCTCCTCCGTTGTACGTCCCCTCCGTTATACTTCCCCCTCCTATATTTTTACTTCTCTTTAAGGAAGTTTTCGTTGGAAGCTCTTCAAACAAGTATTTATGAGGAGGTATTGATGGTTCATTAGATCGATAGAACCTTTTTCCCCCTGGTTTTTCCAAGACGCCTGAACCGGGCGTTTTCTTCGCTCTTTCGGCCGAAAAATTCTTGGCTCTGCGTACTGTCGGCCGAAATTACCTCTTTTCATCGGTTTCCCACTGTTTTGTAACCCAGAAACACAGGAAAATCTGGTAAATACCATTGAAGGAACGAGTTATTGTTCAAAAATTTGAGCATTTCCTGTTCAATATAATAAGCATTGACCACTTCCTATCAAGTGCGAATAATGGGCAGACCAAGCTTTTGTATTCGGTGACCAACTGGACTTTCCTGTCACGACACTGCAATTCACCATATGCTTGAATCTCGCCTACCCAATGATTATGAAAGCAATTAAAAAGGTTTCCTTACGACGTAGAATGTTTTATGTCACACTTTTATGAGAAAGTAAAGTACCTCAGGATGCATCTCTATTGTGACATCATCTTATGGGAAAACTGAAAGAAGGCATATGGAGAAAAAAATCTGTTATGAATCTAGTATCCCACCATCAATTTACGTAAAAAAAGATTTTTATATTTTTGAACTGCCTGTTTCATGTAACCTGGTTAAGTTGAAGGAATTCCCTCACGACTAATTTATTTAGCACAGGGATGAGTCAGTTGAGTGGCTTGGGTAAATGCCCTCCGAGATTGTCCGAGTGGAACACATGGTCGCATTAAGAACTCCCGCCTTGTGTCACGTGTCACGTGCACTGTTCTAGTACTTAGTGCAGGGCCTCCAGATGTCTTTTATCTTAATCGAAATAGTCCAGTCACGTTTGGTCAACAGATACTCTCATCCCAGATTTTAAGCCGAATTCTGAACTTGCAGACAAAAAGTGTAGATTAGGAGTTTCACAAAGTGATCTAGAGTCTGCCAAGCCTTTGTTAGTCAGTGGAAAAGCTTGATAAAAAAAAGTCGCTGGAAACAGAGAAAGGAAACCCGGAGTTAGACGTTAATGTTAGGTTTCTTAGTATTCAAAAATGAGATATTTCCCACATTTTGGTATTTTAAGGAGATTCACTCGGTTTTTTACAGAACCCAATTTTTACGAGAAACCCAATTTTTACATGATTTTTTTTTCTTCGGATTTTACAAAAAGAAAACCCAATTTTCAAAGAATTTTAGGTAGTTTCCCTCGGTTTTTTACAATGAAACCTCATTTTTCCACGATTTTTTAGAGTTTCCTCGGTTTTTTAGGGAAAAAAAACACTCATTTTTACAGGATTTAGGTAGTTTTCTCCGTTATTTCACTAAGAAACCCCATTTTTACATGGTTTTTAGGATTTTTCCTCGGTTTTTTGGGGAAAAATTTTTACGGGATTTTAGGTAGTTTTCCTCGGTTTTTAACAATGAAACTCATTTTTCCATGATTTTTAAGAGTTTTCCTCGGGTTGTAGAAAAAGAAACCCCATTTTTACTGACTTAGGTAGTTTTCCTCCGTTATTTGACAAAGAAACCCCATTTTCACATGTTTTTGGATTTTTCCTCGGTTTTTTGGGGGAAAAAACTCATTTTTATGGGATTTCAAGTAGTTTTCATCGGTTTTGACAATGAAACCTCATTTTTACATGATTTGTAAGAGTTTTCCTCGGGTTGTAAAGAAAGAAACCCCATTTTTACATGATTTTACGAATTTTTCTCCGTTATTTGACAAAGAAACCCCATTTTCCTTGGTTTTTAGGATTTTCCTCGCTTTTTTGGGGAAAACTCATTTTTACGGGATTTTAGGTAGTTTCATCGGTTTTTGACAATGAAACCTCATTTTTCCATGATTTTTAAGAGTTTTCTCGGGTTGTAGAAAAAAAACCCCATTTTTACAGGATTTTAGGTAGTTTTCCTCCGTTATTTGACAGAGAAACCCCATTTTTACATGGTTTTTAGGATTCTTCCTCGGTTTTTGGGAAAAAACTATTTTTACGGATAAGGTAGTTTTCATCGGTTTTGGCAACGAAACCTCATTTTGACATGATTTTTAAGAGTATTCCTCGGGTTGAAGAAAAAGAACCCCCATTTTTACGGGATTTTAGGTAGTTTTCCTCCGTTATTTGACAGAGAAACCTCATTTTCACATGTTTTTTAGAAATTTTCCTCGGTTTTTTGGGGGAAAAAACTCAGTTTTACGGGATTTTTGGTAGTTTTCATCGGTTTTTGACAATGAAACCTCATTTTTCGATTTTTAAGAGTTTTCCTCCGTTATTTGACAAAGAAACCCCATTTTCACATGGATTTTAGGATTTTTCCTCGGTTTTTGGGGAAAAAAACTCATTTTTATGGGATTTCAAGTAGTTTTTATCGGTTTTTGACAATGAAACCTCATTTTTACATGATTTTTAAGAGTTTTCCTCGGGTTGTAAGAAAGAAACCCCATTTTTACATGAGTTTTACGAGTTTTTCTCCGTTATTTGACAAAGAAACCCCATTTTCCCTTGGTTTTTAGGATTTTCCCTCGGTTTTTTTTCGGGAAAAAACTCATTTTTACGGGATTTAAGGTAGCTTTCATCGGTTTTTGACAATGAAACCTCATTTGTCCATGATTTTTAAGAGTTTTCCTCGGGTTGTAGAAAAAGAAACCCCATTTTACAGGATTTTAGGTAGTTTTCCTCCGTCATTCACAAAGAAACCCTATTTTCACACGGTTTTTAGGATTTTTCCTGGGTTTTTTGAAAAAAAAAAAAAAAAAATTACGGAATTTTAGGTAGTTTTCCCCCGTTATTTGACAAAGAAACCCCATTTTTACATAGTTTTTAGGTTTTTTCCTCGGTTTTTTGGGAAAAAAACTCATTTTTACGGGATTTTTAAGCGTTTTCCTCGAGTTGAAGAAAAAGAAACCCCATTTTTACTGAATTTTTGGTAGTTTTCCTCCGTTATTTAACAAAGAAACCCCATTTTCATTTGGCTTTTAGGATTTTTCCTCGGTTTTTGGGGAAAAAAAATTACAGGACTTTTGGTAATTTTCCTCGGTTTTTTGAATGAGAAGTCCCATTCTTGAATTTTTTTCTCGTTTAGGATTTTTCCTCTTTTCCAACCACCACTTGTTTTACAGAATTTTCGCCTTTTCTGTTTTTTTTTTTTTTTGTGAAAATAGGCCGCCAAACTTTTTGACCTGTAAACATAGTATCCGCATTTTAAGAAGTTCAGACGAATAAGAAAATTTTTCCCACCAAATTACCTCGTTTCGGACGAACACTTTTTTTTTTTTCACTGTCACGGTTTTAGATTATCCGATGCTTTCCAGCAATAAAATCTACTTCCCTCCCCACATTTTTTTTCTTTCTAGATTAAGAAATATGAGTTGAAAACAACGGAATTACGTGCCTTAAAGCTGAAGGACACGGGGCTTTTGTGCTTCGAAATTCTCTTTCTTTTTTTCATAGGAAAACGAAAATTACCCACAAGGGAAAATTTATTGTTAAAAAAGTTTTCGTAAGAATTTTTGTGTTGATAAGTCGTAAAAAGTTTAAAATGTTTAGAATGCTCCCCTATGCAGCAAGTAGCCCGCCCACATCTGAAACGCGTCGATTGTAAAGATAGTTTTTATTAAGAACATCCTGCGGAGGGTCCAGGAGCTTGAAGCACTTCCGCCCTCTCAATTACTCGTACTAACTATTTAGTCGAGAAACCCTTTGAACCCTTTTGTTTCACTTTCTATTTTCGACCGGAGATGAAAAGGCTCGAATTCGATCCGCTTCGACCCAAAATAATTTTAGAAACCGAGAAACCAATTAAGTACATGTGTTTTCGTGCTGAATCTGCTGTTTTTTGCGGCGTTTCATTTTGTTTTCAGGATACAGAATAAAAAAACTTTTTATCATCTAATCCCCTAAATGTTTACTTCAGCAACGATATTCATAAATTTAACTTTTACCCTTTTCGTGGAAAGTTTCGAGGGTTCGACCGTCTCACTATTTCCGGAATTATGATTTGAAGGAGGTGAAAGGGCCGCTTAAAAGCGGAGAAAAGCCCACTGACTTGGCCATTTGGGTTTTTTTTCTCCATCCTGAAGTCCAGAAATGAATGTGTTCGCAAGTGTTTTTATTTTGTTTATCGGCGTGACTGCACACGAGACTCATTTGGGTATGTTTTTAATTTTGTTTATAAAAGCCCTCATACACAAAACCCTTTTTTGAAGCTAATTTTTCTTCTTAATTAAGCGAGTTAGAGGAGGCATGCAGCCAATAACTCATGAAGAAGAAATTAAAATCCGTTTTTATCAATTTGAGGATGGTCAATGGCCTCCTTCGCGTGCTTTGACAATTAACAAACGCTCGCTAATAACGTTGAGAAATTTTATTTTACTTCAAATTCTTGATTCTTCAATTTTTGGAGACAACAATATATAAAAAACGTAATTTTACAACCAAAATCGGTAGCGAAAATTTTCTTACGATTTCGCAGTAGAAGCAGAGCAAAACACCAAATGGAACGCCATCTAACGTTGTTCTTAAAAAGTTCTTCTTTCGGTTAATATTGAAGAAAAAGTACTAGTTTGAATAGCTTCCAAAGAAAACTTCCTTAAAGAGAAGTAAAAATATAGGAGGGGGAAGTATAGCGGAGGGGGAAGTATAAAGGAGGGGAAATATAACAGAGGGGGAAACTACAAAGATGGGGAGTATAACGGAGATTTTTTTTTAAAAAATTAAAGTTTTTTTTTGAAAATTTTTCGAAGTATCACGGTAGAAATAATGGGATTTCTGCCCAAGGGAGGTCCCTCATGTAACGAGTGGAAGTATGAAATTTCTCCCTACTAAAATGATAAATTAATGTTAAAAAATGATAATTTTTTTACACCAAAAATTCTTAAAAGTTTTTTTTTTCGAAGTATTTTTAAGTTTTTGTCAAAACTTTGTTTTTTTTTGAAAAATTTTCCTAGTTTTTTTTAATTTTCCGAGTTTTTTTCAAAAAAATTTCCGGGTTTTCTTTTTTAAATTTGCGCTTTTTTTTCTGAAAAATTTTATAAGTTCTTTTTTTCGAAAAATTTTTCAAGTGTCAAGGTAGAAATAATGGGCTCTTTGGCCTACGGATGTGCCTCTCGTAATGGGTAGAAGAATGAAATTTCTCCCTAATAAAAAATAATTATTAAAAATTGGAAATTTTTTTACACCAAAAATTCTTAACAAATATAATGAGTAATTGGTGAACATTTGGTGAATATCGGACCAACGGTTCGGCCGCAGCGAATTTTTTAAAATTTCAAACAGACATATCTCCGCCATTTTTTCGAAATTCAAAAATCGCCCCGTTACATTCTTCTTCACCGGCTAAGAAATTTGTGGAAAATTGGTTGAAAACTGCAGCCATAAGGTGTTTAGGAAAAAAATGGTACGGACGGACGGACGGCGGCTGGCCGGAACCACAGACAAAGTTGAGATCGGTATAGGATTTTATGCCGATGCCAAAAAATAAAGTGCCTTTTATTTTGTATCCCATATGTTGAGAAAAAAAATTTCTTTTTGTTTCAGACTGCTTTGATCCACAAGGTAAAATCAATTGTGTCCAGCTTTGGGAGTGCCCTGAGTTCCAAATTCATCAAAAAAGATGCCCAAGAAATCAAATTTGCTGCGCCAATCACCCAAGTTATCACCAACAACCAAAATGGTCACCTTTTAAAAATTTCGCCTCAAACTACGGAAACCACGTTTCAAGATTCTTCGTCCGAAATGTTGAAATACCTCGCAGAGACTTTTCTCTCAGAGAAAATTATGTAATTAACGTTCAACATCCCAGAGAATCAAAAAACGAAGAATTTCACGTTTACAATGTTGAAGCAGAGGAAGAAAAGGAAACACCAGATATCATTTTTATCGATTCTGACAAAAACTATGACTATGAAAATTATTTTCAAAATGAAATTCAAGAAGCAATATTGAGTCGAGAGACATAAAATCGAAGCCAGGCGATAAAAGCAGATATTGTAAGTTTTATTTTTAAATTGAAATTTGATGACATTTTTTAATAGATTGTAAAAATATACAAAGTGGGCGATGAATACATCGAATGTGATGCCGCTGCTTCCTGATTTAATGACGTCGAAAATTGAACAAGAAAGCTGCCCACCGAAATTCCAGCCGCTCATCGTAGGAGGGACGAATGCGACAATCAAAGACTTTCCACACATGGTAATTTTTATATTTGTGGTTTTTTACAAATAATATTATAAAGAACAAATATGAACAGAATTAAACAAGCGTACGATAATTGAAATCCAAAAAGGATGTGCCAGAATTCCATTTTTCTTTATTCACATCTGTTTAATTTTTCAGGCTGCTCTAGGTTACCGAAAAAACGATGAAATCGACTATTTGTGTGGAGGTACTATTGTCAGTGAAAACTTTATTTTGACGGCAGCACATTGCTCAAGAACTAGATGGTAAGCGAAATATTAACCCTTCGAGACGGCGTTTGACGCCGGATTCTCTGCGCTACTGGCGCAGCACTTTTCCCATCACTTCTCCCCGACCGCTCCCAGCGCCCAGCAAAGCACAGAAAGTGACGAGTGATGCGATCATCACGTAGTTCATTTCTTCCCCAACAGATGGCCAGTTTTTGCATGTCACTAGCGCCATGGGAAGCGAAGGTATTAAATATCTTAGAGAGGCTTCCCGCTGGCGCCGCTGGGCAACTAAAGTCCCTGCGGTCTCCAAGCGACATGCGCGCATGGCAACTATAGGCCTGCGGTCTCGAAAGGGTTAAAGAATTCTAAATAACTTTTGTTTCAGGGGGCCGCCTGTTGTAGTTAATGTAGGTTCAACCGAACTTTATTCTCCCAACGGACTCGAAGTTCCAATCCAAGACATCATCCCGCATCCTGATTACAAAACACCTTCCTGCTATGATGATATCGCATTGATAAGACTACTGAGAAAATTAAATTCAGCAACAATTTAAGACCAGCATGTCTGGCTACTCTTGAATCAAAAGCGCAAACTCCCGGAAAAGTAGCGATAGCCACAGGATGGGGAAAAATCGGATTTGGTAAATTTAATGTTTTCTTTTTCAAAAATAAATTGAAATTTTAAGGTCGAGAATCGAGCAACTATCTGCTTAAAGTAAAACTAAAAGTCATCACCAATGATGAATGTAATGAATTTTATGCAGCTGATAGTAAAACTCAAAGTCTCAAATATGGCATCACCTCGAATATGATTTGTGCTGCAGGATATGAAGATATTATCCATGATACTTGTCAGGTATGAAAATAATAAAAAAGAATCTATTTTAAGTCAATTAGAAACATAGGAAAGAAGAAAGAGTAGAAAAAAAGGAAGGCCCACAGTGGGATTTGAACCGACAACCTTCGGGTTACTGACCAACACTCTTCCAACTATGGAAGCCTTGTTTTCTAGAGTCTCTGACCAATCAAAATCTAAAAAGAAAGAGAAAACGTGAGACACACAAAAGGCTTCCATAGCTGAAGTTGAGCATGTAACATGAAGGTTATAGGTTAGAGGTTAGGCCCCCAACAAGACTTCTTTCCTACTCTTTTCTTCTTTCCTATTGGATAAAGTTTAAAAAATCTTTTTGAAATAATTTTTAGGGTGACTCTGGAGGACCTCTTCAAGCACGTTTGCCCGAAAACAAATGCATGACCCAAGTAATTGGCGTCACATCATTCGGAAAAGCTTGCGGAACCGGAGTCCCTGGCGTTTACACCAAAGTCTCGCCATACTTAAGCTGGATAGAAAGCATCGTTTGGCCATAAATTTTAACAATTTAACCTCACATTTATTTCAATCTAAGACGACGAATAACATAAATATTTAGATATAAATCACAGTCATGTAAATAAAACTACTATGTGAACAATTTTTTAGCTAAAAAGATCAAATTTACATGCTAAAACATAGCAAAAACTTATGTAAAGAATACATACTCTTTGAATCCTTACACTGCTTTGTGTTTTTTATTATTGCTACCTATAAAACCAGAATTATTTTTAAGAAAATTAAAAATTTTTATTTTCAACCTGGGTAGTCTTCACTTTTGCTTTTTGAAGGGGAAATGGCAGATATAAGGTGGTTACAGAAGCTGTGAAGAGGTAAGCCGAGGACGGTGTAAAAATCACCGTTGATGGCTTTGATTAAAGTTCCACCCAGCCCTTGTATGCCGTAGCCTCCAGCTTTGTCCCTAGAAAATAAGAAGTTTTAGAATTATGGCAGCATCTAGGGCAGGGGTTCCCAAAATGTTGGTCTATCTGCAGAAAAACGCTCCGCAGAAAAGCTCAAAAAATCAGGTTTTTCAGGATTTTCCTAGGTTTTTAGGCAAAGAAACCCCATTTTAAAGATTTTTAGTAGTTTTCCTTGTTTTTTTTAGGAAGATTGGGAATCCCTGGATTAGAGAATACGAACAGTGGTTCTTTAGTTTGAACGTAGCCATCAATGGTTTCATCTGAAAGACAACCCATAGTAACCAACGCAGTTTCATAAAACTTTATAGTTTTTCTTGAGTTTTAATCACAACTCCTGTATGGACCGAATGCTCTCTTCCACTCAAACTATAAAAAAATATAGATCATTTTATTCTACACAGAAATATATTTACGCTCTTAGGTATTTCTTGGCGGTTTCTGAATCTTTGGGTTTGCCATAAACTTCTCCTTCCAGGACAACAACAGTGTCTGCACCAATGATAATGTCAGGAGATTTTCCTTCGCATTCCAGTCTTTCGGCGACATCTTCGACTTTCAAGTTTGCTGTATCTACAGCAAAATCACCCAGATTTTTGTAATCTTTGGGATTTAGGTTCTCTTCAAAAAGAGAAGGGACTATGTCAAATTTTAAACCCTAAAAAAAATTAAAATTAAGAATCTGAATGTATCTTCTTACAATGCTTCTGAGGGCTTCGCTTCTTCGTGGAGACGTGCTTGCCAGTACGATCTTTTTAAGATCAAGAATATGTCGAATCGGCTCTAGCATAGCTAGTCGTTAATTAAACTGTCAACTGTTGTCAACTGTTATCTCTGTTATCAAACACGTGAATAGTTTTTAAGATTGACTTGAGGTTTTTTAATTTCTATCGACTAAACAGTTAAGCAGGCGTTGTTTCGATCTTTCAATATCGATGTTTTGTACATTAAAAAAAACTTGAAAACTACAATAAAATATATATTGGTATAAAGAAAAGGATAAATAAGACATTTTTAAAATAATGGCGATCTATTGTTTTGTAAATATTTAAAATAAGGGCGAAGAACAAGAAATGCACGAGTCGAACAAATCGATAGATTAAAGGCGGGGAAAGTCGACAGCTTGAAGGCGGGATCGCGGTTTTCGGTTCCTTGAACTCTATTTTATTTGAAGTTTATTTACTATCCTTCAATTGATTTTCTTTTGCTCTAACTTTATTATAATTTTTTAAGTTTCACAAATAGAAGGCATTTACTTCATTCAACATGTGGAACGACAATGAAAATGGTAAGAGTAATCAAGTAGATCTAACCTGAAAATTTTCGGTAGGTTTACGCCGACAAAATAATAGTATTGATGTTTTAATATGTTAGTTCTTACAAAAATTGACGTTTTTTCATGCTGTTGAACTTATTATGTACTATGTAAACATTAAAGCAATACTTCAAGCTTGAACTTGCAGCACTATGTGAAGCAAGATTCACTGTCTGAAATCCAGTTATGCTGATCTTGTTCAGCTCTTAAGTGCTCAGCTGTTCGTTTTAACTCCCGAAATCATGTTCATTCGCATAATTGTCATCAATGTAGATTGTCCACTGTAAAAGCTTCAAGCTTCAGGCGATTGGAAGCTGGAACATACAGCACTGATTTGTCGTACCATTATCATTTAAATCTGAAGCATTATTCGGTGTCTAAATTGCTGTTGTCCTTATCCTGTTCAACTCTTTAGTGGGTAGTAAAGAACAGAACGAACAGCTACTAGCTGTTACTCAAAAAAGACAATTGGAAGATGGCACATACAGCACTGATTTGTGGTACTATTATCAGTTGAATCTGAAGCAAGATTCGCTGTCTAAAATGCTGTTGTCCTAATCTTGTTCAACTCTTTAGTACCCAGCTGTTCGTTCTTTTACTCCAAAGAGATAATTGGAAGCTGGAACATACAGCACTGATTTGTCATACTATTATCAATTGAATCTGAAGCAAGAATCGCTGTCTAATATGCTGTTGTCCTAATCTTGTTCAACTCTTACTACCCTTACTCCAAAAAGGCGATTGGAAGCTGGAGCATACAGCAATGATTTGTCATACTATTATCAGTTGAATCTGAAGCAACAGTAGCCATTATAATGCTGTTGTCCTAATCTTGTTCAACTCTTTAGTGCCCTGTTACTCTTAAAGGCGTTAGGAAGCTGGAACATACAGCGCTGATATGTTGCACTATTATCAGTTGAATCTGAAGCAAGATTCGCTGTCTAAAATGCTGTTGTCCTAATCTTATTCAACTCTTTAGTACCCAGCTGTTCGTTCTGTTATTCCAAATAGGCGATTGGAAGCTGGAACATGCAGCACTGCTTTGTCATACTATTATCAGTTGAAACTGAAGCAAGATTCGCTGTCTAAAATGTTGTTGTCCTTATGTTGTCCTAATCTTATTCAACTCTTGAGTACCCTGTCACTCCTAAAAGGCGATTGGAAGCTTATTTGATACTCCAGATACTCCAAAAAAGCGATTGGAAGCTAGAACATACATCAATGATATGTCATACTATTATCAGTTGAATCTGAAGCAAAATTCACTGTCTAAAATACTCTTGTCCTAATTTTGTTCAACTCTTTAGTACCCAGCTGTTCCTTCTGTGGCTCCCTTGATCACAGAATCTAGTGTGTTCCTGATCCAAAGAGATCAATTACCCCAACAGTTGTTTAGTTACATGTGTACGATTTTGAATTCGTATTAACTTTGTTCTCATTGGGTCATTCTGGCCCATGTATTTCATATTCAAAATACAACGACAAATGCAAATTCCAATCGATATTTAAAGGAGAATGGGGTCCCCACTACTAACTAGTATTCAAGGCCACATCCCTAGAAAACTTCTCTATCTGTTCGTGATAAATTATTTTGAGATCAAATTTTAGGTTTTCTATGCTAAACTAAAATTTTGCTCATTTTCTTGTTTGCTGTCTTCTGCGCCACATTCTGGTGCTGCTTTTTTTTTAAATCCTTAAGTTTTATAATTATAATAATACTTCTGTTTTCAGATTTTGACGGAAACGGAGGAGGGTTTGAAAATACGACCAATATGTTTCAGAGCCCTTCATCAGATCAACAGCCTAAAGTAAAATAAGTTTTGTTAAAATTCAGAAATCAATTTTTTTTGCTTTTAGGGTCCAGGGAAACCGAGAGCTACAGCTCCAGTCGCCATAAAACAGATATTAGACTGCCCTGAAGATGGTTTAAAAATCAAAGATATCGATGTTCAAGTTGTAAGTTCATTTTTCATATTTGGCTCAAAAAATTATTTTTTCGTAGGTCAGAGTCGTTGGAATCGTCAAAGCGATTGATGTCACATCTATTAAAATATCGTACACAATTGAGGATTCGACGGATCAATTTTGGGCGTGTCTTATCTTGAAAGTGATGCTGTAAAGTTTTTCTGTTATTTTTGAAACATATAATTGTTTTTTTTATCAGGAAGACAATAATGCACCTGTACCAGTAGTTGAGAATACTTACTGCGTTCTGACTGGCTCAATAAGGTCTCAAGGTGGCTCAAAGCACATAATGGCCTTCAGCATCTATCCAGTCACCGACTTCAACGAAATCCTCGAGCATTATTTAGCCGTCGTCCATATGTCCTTTAAAGCAGAGCAAATCCCCGTTGAAATCGTAAGTTCCCCGTAAAAATGCTTTTTTGATATAACTTTTTCTTTCAGCCTGAAAAAACCGATTTGAAGGAAGACATGATGTCATTCTACAAAGAAGGAAATGCCGAAACCGGTAATTATTCGACAGTTGATCCAAAACACAGAAAAATCTACGAAGTTATCAGAGTAAACTATTTATTAATTGAAATTTTTGATTATAAAATTATTTATAGAAATGTATCTCAGAGTCTGGTATTAACATTGACCAAATTAAGCAGAATTTGACTGTCAAAGTTCCCATTGAGACCATCAGGTAATTATTTTTAATTATTTCTTTTGAGTATTAAATGTTTTTTAGAGCAAGCTTGGAATATTTAGTTAATGAAGGCCACATTTTTACTACCATCGATGAAAATCATTTCAAGTCGACTGAAAGCTCGTTCTGATTTTCAAAAACGTCTTTTGTACTACATTTTGTCGTTAAGTTGTAAATAAAGTCATGTTTTCTAAGTTATTTCGTCAAAAAGCATTGATTGTGTTGCTCTCCATGTCCTGTTTTTTGAGAGGATCTTCCTCAAAATTTATTGGTCGTCTTTACCGATGATGAGGTTGCCTGTGTTTAGGCTGTACTACTGGCCAGCTTTATCAAATATTTTTTGCCGAAATAGTAAGGAGAAGTTTGGGCTATTCGGGGCTGTTCTGTGTGTCCTGGCTAGGGACGGGCGATATATATCGGTGAGCGATGTGCCAATATATCGGTCTTTTGATATACTCAAAATCTATCCGTATATCGGAGGTTCTGATGATATATCGGTTTTTTTTTCCCCGATATATCGGATGTTTTTTTTAAATACCATTGACGTCCGTTTTACATCAAAAAACGGGTTAAAAAAGCGCTACTTTATTTGGAATATAAATGCATATTTTGAACGTAATTGCATAATTATGGATGAACGCAAATTTTAAAACATAGTCGCATGCGGCATTGTTGACCAAAAATCGCCTTTTTTAAGGCATTTTTTACCAAAAATTGCCTTTTTAAAGGGATTTTTCACAGTTTTTGTTTTAGAAACAACTGATTTAAGGCATTTTTTACAGTTTTTGTCTAAGAACCAACGGATTTAAGGCATTTTTGACCAAAATTGCCTTTTTTTAAGGCATTTTTCACAGTTTTTGTTTTAGAAACAACTGATTAAGGCATTTTTGACCAAGGAATTTTTCACAGTTTTTGTCTTAGAAACAACTAAATTAAGGCATTTTTGACCAAAAATTGCCTTTTTTTTTAAGGCATTTTTCACAGTTTTTGTCAAAGAAACTATGGATTTAAGGCATTTTGACCAAAAATTGTCTTCTTTTTAAAGGCATTTTTTCTAAAGGCTATTTTCACAGTTTTGTCTAAGAAACTATGGATTTAAGGCATTTTTGACCAAAAATTGTATTTTTTAAAAAGCATTTTTTTAAAGGCATTTTAACCAAAAATTACCTTTTTTTAAGGCATTTTTCACAGTTTTTGGTCCAAAAAACTATGAATTTAAGGCATTTTTGACCAAAAATTGTATTTTTTAAGGTATTTTTCACACTTTTTGTCTAAGAAACTATGGATTTAAGGCATTGTTGACCAAATTGCCTTTTCTAAGGCATTTTTGAACTAAAATTGCCCTTTTAAAGGCATTTTTGACCTAAAATTGCCTTTTTTTTTAAGGCATTTTTCACAGTTTTTGTCTAAGAAACCATGGATTTAAGGCATTTTTGACCAAAATTGCCTTTTTTTAAGGCTTTTTTCACAGTTTTTGTTTAAGAAACAACCGTTTAACTGCATTTTCTGGTTTTTTTTTTTTTGTTACGGTGTTCTGGTCAAGAATAACTTTTTATAGAATTTTCCACCTAAAAACACCCTTTTTACCGGATTTTCCTCCATATTTTCATCAAGGCTCAAGAGAACTTCTACTTTTTTTAGTTTTTTGGGCGAAAATCGTCGGAATTATTAGCGTTTGCATATTATATGGCATATTTCGTCAATTTGTAGGCATTTAAGTTCAATAATAATGAAGGTTGAGGTTTCGCTTGATGGGGCGGAACGCTACCGCGTTCCTAGATAAAACTTTGCCCGATATATCGACATTTTTCTTCCGGTATATCGGTGCTACCGATACATTTGTTCCAATATATCGGTCAACTGATATATTTTTATACATCGCCCATCCCTAGTCCTGGCTGGGCTGTGCTTTACATTTTTTTTACCCTGATTCTTACAGGCTATCGCAGGATAAGGAAGCATTTTGGCGCATACTGCGATTTGGCCAAAAAAATTTCAGAAGATTCCTCTCTATGTGAATAAGAAATTTCATAAATTTTAGATCAAAAAACCGAATGGTTTTCAGAAACACCGATACATCAAATTAATGATTTTTTTAAATAAAAAAAAAAAGAAGAAGAAGAATAGGTTTAACCAATGAGCAAGAGCCCTTCTTCCTCATTGGTCAATCCATCTTCTTCTTTTCTGGACTAGCTTTAGCCATTAAAGGGGGGGGGACCCAAGCGGTGGCTCTCGCCATATCGCCGTGGCGCCCTATCAGGGCCAACTCCAGAGGAGTGGCCAACAATTTATCCGTGGATTTTGTGGAAGAATATTTATTTGGAATTTAACTTCCAAACAAAAATCCCTCCACCCAACCCGGGATCGAACCCCGGTCTCCAATGGTAATCGAACTAATGATCCCACAGAGAAGAGAGGCATCCAGGAATTTCTTACTTTCTATAGCTAATTCTGTTATTTAAAAAAGTTCTCTTTTTTCTTAAAAATACAATACTTATATTCAGATAATTTTAGTTTTTTACATTTTATCCACAATAATATACCAGAAAAAGATTATTTACAAAGATTATTGGTAGTACGTATATGAGACCTCTTTAGAAAGTAGTTCAGGTTGAGGAGGATCTTCATCCAAGAATTAAAGTAATCATCATCTAGGTAAAAGTGCTTTCATCCGGTCGACGTTAAGTCCATCGCCTTCAAATTTGGCGATGTCGCGTAGAAGGTCATGTTTTTGAGCCAAGTCTGAACTGGCGAGATCGAAAAGTGTCCAGACGTTGAGAAGAAGGGCTTCGTTGAGGGCAGTACTCGGATGTGCCTTGATTGCCGAGACAAGAGTTTCAATCGCTTTTTTAAGCCGCCCCATATAAAGAAGGCAGAACGACATATTGTTTAAAACCATCACATTTGATCTATCAAGCATCATCGCTTTTTGAAAGCATTCGTATGCTTCTTCATGATTCTTTTCCGCCACAAGAAAAAGCCCTTTGTCCACAAGCTCTCTTAAATCTGCAGTATCAGCGCTTAATGTCCCTTGCTGCTGAACCTTAAGAGATTTGGCCTCTTTGAAACATTTATCAGCATTTTTTAAATCGCCCATTTCTAAAAAGATGCGCCCCAATGCTGAAGTTAATGCTCGCTTTTGATTCCGCGACTGCGTCTTTTTGATAAGCATCTGAAGCACTTCGACAGCAAGCGTATACTTTCTGGACATCAATGCCACATTGATGATTGAATGCTGAATCCTACATTCGCGTGAACTCCATATTTGTTTCGCTATCTCTCTTTCTTTGGCTGATAATTCAATCAAACTACCATCTTCAGTAACTCCATTGTTTAAATTTTTCAAAATTTGCTTTACTACAGTCGCCAGACTGTAAAGTCGCTCCAGCGCCAGTTGGCATTTAGAAACATAAGCTGGAACTGTGGCGATTAAAAGCCTCATCTGAAATGGCACCATAGTTCCTAATTTGGCACCATATCTGTGTGGGTAGAACTGATAGTATAAATCAGGTCGTCTAAATTCCACCATGCATTCGATTCCAAAAAGACTTCTTTGAAATATCCAAGTTTGACTAAAAGACAAAATCTGGTGAACCAAATTTGAATTGAGTTGACAGAATGTTCTGTACGGGTGTTCGTCCCTTGGTGGTATACGTTAGTCAGGATTTTTCGTGTTAAATTTACTGCGGCTTTAAAATAGTTTTTGCTTATAAGCTCTTGCAGGCCTTTTTCATCTTCAGGGACGTCGTTGCATGTTTTGACAGTTCTCTTTCGTGCTTCTTCTTCTCCGAAGGTTTTTCTGACAAGTTCTGTCAGGTCGCAGGAAAGATCTTTGTCTAAAACAATCCCTGGTGTGGTCAAAAGTTGTTTGTCCGGATTAAAGCTGCTTCCAGGAGATGTAACAGCAAGAATCAACGCTTTTCGTGTCGCTTCAGAAGAAATCCAGGCTTCACGTGTCCTAAATGTTTCCGGCCCGCAGAGGATATCATAGCCATCTTCAAAACCATGCAGCGGTGAAGGGTAAGGACCTTCATCGTTCAAATTGAGCGCCATCATATCGCCATCGGATGTATCGACGATCGGACTGATATGATCAAAAAAATCATCATTCTTCACAACCGTAGGAGAATCAGCAAATATCTTACATATGACAGGCTCCTTTTTATCATTTTCACCAAAAATATCCTGCTGCGAGCTAGATTGTGCGATGCTAGTCATCATCGCAGAATTAGATGAAAGTTGATCAAAAAAGTTCTCACCTTCTGCCCCATCCTTAAAGAACTTCTCTATACTTTCAGATTTACTTTCCATATTATAAATATGGAAAATGGTATAAACTAATACCAAAATCGGAGTTGCCAACTAAAGACTAATCCCTTTATCAGGGAAGGTTACATTTTTGAACTGCTGTTTGATAACTGATAAGAAAGATGAATTCAAGAGAAATTTATAATTGTGCCAATTGTTTTCTTGAGTTTTCAACAGAAAAGAGCTTCTAAATCACCTCAAAGTTTGTATCAAGCACGTTGGCCACCTTCAGTGCGAAAATTGCGGAAAATTCCTTTCAAACAAAAGAACATATAAAGCCCATGTGTCCAGCCATTCAGTTTCTCCATCTTTTAGATGTTCTGAGTGCTCAAAAGCTTTTAGAAATAAACATGCTTTAAAAGCCCACATAAAACTTCATGATCCTAACAGAGAGTTTTACTTCTGCGACCTCTGCGGAACCAAATTCAGCACCAGCTACAAACTCGCTTACCATATCACCAAAGGATGCACCAAAGCGAAAAACAAAGAATGTCCCATTTGTCGCATCAAAGACACCGAAGTAAACATCATTTCACACTTCAAATCAACCCACGACATAAATGTAGAAGTCGAAAATTTAAAATTTTCAAATATAAAGAGTTTGAAGTATGGAAAGAAAAAATTGAATCAGAATCATGCAGTCGTTTTGTAGTCAAAAATAAAGAAAATAAAAGAAGCTATATCCATTATCAATGCCATAGAAATGGCTATTTTAAACGAAATGGTAGAAAAAGGCAGCTCAAAATGTGCGGGACGAACAAAATAAACGCGTTTTGTCCTGCGAAAATATGGGCTAAAATCGACAGCGAGATTCAAGTAAGTTATGTCAAAACTCACGTCGGACATAATCTCGATCCTGAGCGACTTTCCCTGCCTAAAAACGATCGAGTCGACATCGCTGAAAAAATCGCTGCCAAAATCCCCTTCGACATCATCCTAAAGGATTATTCATCTCAAAATAAAAGGATTCCCAAAAGAAAAGATCTTCAAAATATCATCACTCGCTCTGGAGTTAAATGGCACAAAAACCCAAACTTATCAACATAAAAATTTTTGAAAACAAAAACATCCTTAGATATCATCATATAAGTGATTCTGATGTCATTTTAATTGTTATGTCTGATAAACAAAAGGAAAAACTTAAACAATTTGGGAATAATGTTATATGCGTTACAAATATTTGTAATATGACTTTTTTTAATGACAAATATTATCTTGTTGGCGTTTTAGTTCTTCAAGAAGAGACTGTTCATCCATGTGTTTTCATGTTGTGCAACATAATATCGACAGAAGTATGTAAAATGTTGTTTAATGTTGTCAAAGAAGTTGTTTCAAGTTGTCGCATATTGATGACTGATGTTTCCGAGCATTTCTACGAAGGATGGATTTCTGTCATGGAGGTGCCGGAAAAGCGACTTTTTACGCCATGGGATGTTAAGAAAATGGAAGAAACTTCTCAAGTTGATGAAACGTTGAAAGAAATGACGAATACTCAAGATGAAGAATGTTTGGCAGTCGTTATCGCCAGAATGACTGAAGATCTTCATTCTGAAGATTCCACTTTATTCAGCTCTTGCTTCACCGCCATACTCGCCAAAGATGCCGTCAAACGTTACCTTGGGCCAAACATGGATGTCATCTTAGAAAAAACTTGTATTTCCTTAAAAAATAAATTTGGAGCTGTCAACAGTATAAACAAAGCAGCTTCTAATCTCATAAAACTTACCAAAGAGAAGAAAACAAAAGAATACAAAATCAAAGAGAAAATCATGCTTGGACATCAAAAATCAAAGAATTTGGCAGGCTACCAAATTTTACATGACAACAATAATTGGCTTGTTCCTGCATCTAAGGAGGAAGATAGCTTGTACTATATTGTTTCTTCATCAAATCCAGAATGCCGATGTGACTTAAAATGTGAAGAATGCAACTTTTGCTTACATTCTTTCGTTTGCTCCTGCCCCGACTCATCCTATATGTGCTCTCATATACATTTTGTCATAACTTCCATGCCAGAATCAACTACTGTCTGCTCTGCCATTTGTGAAAATGGCATTGAATCGGAGAAAAGCAAGAATAGCTTGGAATCATCAGTAGTTTCCTTGGAAAAAGAAAAGGAAAGTCTTATTTTTAAGCTGAGCTCAATTATTTCTTCTTTGTCTTCTATGGAAGAGTTGGAAGCAGCCAAAAGACGTTTAGGAAATCTACTGAATTCTGAGATGGATTCTCTGCTCTGAAAACTGGGGTTTTCGAGCATTTGAAGAACACGTGTTTTGCTGTAAATTACATCAAATAAAGTCATTTAATTTTGTTCATTGTAGGCCTATTTTATATCCTTAAGACCTGGGGTTACCTAAGTGTGGTCTGTGCGCCCATTTTTATTTGATTTTCCGGAGCTCTCTTAGGTATTTAAGAAAGAGAAAACTTTTTTTACAGGATTTTCAGAAGTTTTCCTCAGTTTTTTGGACTTGACCCCATTTTTTACAGTTTTCTTGGTTTTTTTTTTTTTTTTTTTTTTTTTTTTTTTGTTACTTGTATTAGCCACAGGCCTTTACAAAGGGGGAGGGGGGTTGGACCCAGGCGGGGGCTTTCGCCATAATGCCGTGGCGCCCTTTTTTCGGGGCCAACTACCAGAGGAGTGGCCTAACTAAATTATCCACAGATTTTGTAGAAGGATATTTTTAATTGGAATTTAACTTCCAACCAAAATCCCTATACCCAACCTGGGATCGAACCCCGTTCTCCGTGGTGAAAGTCCAAGACTGAACCCACCAGCCACGGAGCCGGTTTTCTTGGTTTTAGAAAAAAAAAAAAAAGAAAACATTAAAATCTTTGCCAGAAAAACCTGATTTTTACAACCTTACCTCAGTTTTTTGGACTTGGCCCTTTTTTGCCAGATTTTCTAAAGTTTTCCTTGCCCCCCCCCCCACAAAAAAAAGGAAACGAAAATTGTTAGGAGTTTCCTTTTGTTTGTTTTTTTACCGAAACCCGATTTTTAAAGGACTTACCTCTTTTTTTTGGGGGGGGGAGGGGACAAAAAACCCCATTTTTACAGGGGTTGGCGGGAGTTACTCTAGTTTTTTTTTACTGAAAAACCACATTTTCACAAAAATTTTGGAAGTGTTCCTATTTTTTTACCCCCCCCCCCCCCTCCCACTTTTAAACAGGATTTTTGGGAATTGGGAGCTTTCCTCATTTTTTTTTTATTGATTTGGCCACACTTTTACCAGATTTTCGAAAGTTTTCCTTGGTTTTTTGACAAAAAAAAAAAAAGAAAACGTTTTTATTGGGTTGTTGCGAGTTTGCTTCTGCTTTTTGAAAGAGAAACCCCATTTTTACAGGATTGTTGAGAGTTAACCTTGGTTTTCTTAAACTGATTTTTAAAAGTTTTTCTCGGTTTTTTTTCCCCCCCCCCCTTTTATACAGGATTTTTGAAAGTTTTCCTCGGTTTTTTGATATAGATGCCTTCCGTTTTGACAGGATTTTTGGAAGTTTTCCTCAGATTTTTCACTGAATTATTAGTCTAGATTATAATTCAGTGGTTTTTTTGGTATACACCCCCCCCCCCATTATATAGGATTTTTGGAAGTTTTCCTCAGATTTTTCACTGAATTATTGGTCTAGATTATAATTCACTGGTTTTTTTGGTATACCACCCCTCCCATTATACAGGATTTTTGGAAGTTTTCCACGGTTTTTCGGTATACATGCCCCCCCCCCCTACCCCAATTATATAAGATTTTTGGAAGTTTTCCTCTGTTTGCTGCCCCCCCCCCCCCCATTTCATACAGGATTTCTGGAAGTTTTCCTTCATCTCTCCTCAAATTTTCTTTTGTAATACTAAACCCGCAAGACTTGGCGGTCATGTTGGTTTAGTATCTCAAGCGCCTCGATTTTCAAAGGGACCCTGATTTTGTTATAGGTACTTATGTAGGTCTTTTTTTAACAAAATTTTTTATCGAATTTATAAAAAGTAAATGAAAAAAAATGACTCACGATAACGTCCACAACCACTTAGCCATTGCCCCTTATCACCCAAATTTTGCTTCCCGGCGCCCCACAGTGGGGCCAAAATGGAAATTCGTGGCCAAAATGGGGAAAAATTAATCAAATATTTATGGTATGAATTCACGCAGATTAGTTTCTATAACCCTTAACTAACGTAACTTTATTGGAAATATGTGAAATTATATTTTTTTCCTCCTACAGCAGGTGGTTTTTTGTTGCGAATCCTACAATTGATCCTTTTCTGTTTATTTACTTAATTAACTGTAATGCCCTTGTTTTTTGAATTTCGCTGGGTATCATTCAATTGACATCATAGTTGAGAAGTCGAAACACAATTTTTGTTAACAATGGATCACTTTTCGGCAGGTAACTAATATAATTTTATAGCTATTTCCATGTCTCCTAGTGCTTTTTTTTTTTTTAAAAATGCGATTTTCTCGGTTGCCACGGGTTTCCTCGACCATTCTTTCAAAACTAAAACATTGAACTGTATATAACAACGCCACGTTGACAGAAATTGCCCGGAGTTGCTTTTCTTTTTTTGGCGAATTTTTTAAGTTGACAACTTTGACCAAAATTTCGACTTTCACCAAAATTTAATCTTTGACTCAGGGTATTAATTTGGATATGGCAAGAGGGTTATAATCTAATACTTTCGTCCTACCAATTTTAGCTTCTTTGCTGACCCTTCTTAAGCAGAAAAAGAAGGATATTCGTTCAAAAGTCATTGCTTTGCTAAAAGCACCAGAAGCGGAAAGTGAATAAGTAGTCGGAAATTGAAAAAAATTAATTTGATAGATTTTTTTATTATATTTTAAATCAAAATTAATTAGGTAGATTTTTTTATTTCATTTTAAAACAAATTTAACCGTTTGTTTGTTAATTTTACCCCCAATCCAATATCCAGTGCCCGAAAATACTAAGATTAATGCAATAATTTTGAAAATTTTCAAAAATAACCGCTTGAAACTTATTAAAAATATTTTTAAATGCTGTTTTCTGGTTTAGAATCCAAAAATACATATAAATGGAGAGTTTCAGAATTTTGGCCATGAATTTCAAATTTGGCCCCACTGTGCGCCCCCAGGGGAGCGGCGGACGGCAGTACCGCCCCCATTGAGACGGTATTTAAACTATAGAAGCCTCCCGTTTTTACAGAATTTTCTTTCTCCGCTTTTTGACTTTAACTCCATTTTTAGAGAATTTTACCTCCGTTGTTTTAATACAAAACCCCCTTTATATAAGGATTTTTTCCAAGGAAGAAGCATAACAACCCCATTTTTGCCACATTTAAATAAGTTTTTCTTTGTTTTATGGCTGTGAAACCCCAGTTACAAAGGATTTTTGGGAGCTTTCCTCACTTTTTTTGAATGAGAAACCCCATTTTAACAAAAACTCTAAATGTGCTCAAGCTGTATAAGGAAAATGGTGTTCACCACAAATTTAAAAAAAGAGCCATCTTGTAAAAAACAGTTATATACTTGGAAAATCAAAGTTTTAAGTATTTTTTACATGAAAAATAAATGAAAAATGATAAAATTCTTATTCTGATAACTTCTAAAAACTAGGCTTTCTTCGCTGGAGGTCGGTAAACGCCGACAACAACCGCGTGATCTCTTTCATAAGGTTCTAATGTGAGTTGTTCCTGAGGTTTCAATTTCTCAGATTGTAATTTCTTCACTTCTCCAGCAAAAACAGCTTCAGGTTGGGCAGTCGAATCGATACAGTTTGCCTACGAAAAAGGATTTAAAAAATTATAAGTGAAAGGAATAATACCTTTATGGAAATGACGAAATGGCCACCGTTTTTGAGGAAATTATGAGAGTTAAGGGCGACAATTCTTGCTTGGTCAGGTTGTGCAACATCCGCAAAAACAACATCTACCATCCCAACAAGCATACGGTACTTATGAGGATGTCTGGCATCTTCAATGATAGGAATAATGTTAGTCCTTTTTTTGGCGACATTTAATAAATCTCGGCCTGATCGGTGAGAAAACTCAACAGCATAAACTAATCCTTCCTGAAAAATAAAAATTGAAGAACAATAAAAATGGTTTAAGATTCTTACAGGTCCAACGATGTCTGAAACATGAGAAACTGTGGTTCCTGAGGCAGCACCTAAATAAAGAACTTTGCTTCCAGGTCCCATGTGGATTTTATCAACTCCTCCAAGTATGGCGGCGGCTAATTTAGACCGGAAAGGATTCCATACTCTGTATTCAATTTTTTCTCCTTCAGCCTGTAAAATGTGAATGTTTTAAAATGTTGATGTTTGGTGAAAGTTTACCTCGACGGAAATACGTTTTTCGCCGTATACTGCATCACCGGGACTAAGTTTTTGGTGACTAGAGCGTCTTCTTTACCGCGGGCGATGAAAACTCCGTCGTGCCTATGAGGTTCGATGATGACATTTGAGCCTCCTTTGAAGCCTAGAAAAAAAGGAAATAAGTGAATAATTTATTGATGTGATGTATTACCTCCTCTTCCGCCGCCGCCTCTTCCACCTCGGCCGCCGGCACCACGGCCACCTCCGCGTCCGCCACCGCCTCCTCGCCCACGAGAACCACCACGGCCGAAACCTCCTCCGCCACCGCCACGTCCACCACCACCACCCCCTCCTCGACCAAAACCGCCTCTTCCGCCGCCTCCACCTCGGCCTCCTCCTCCGCCGCCACCGCGTCCAAATCCGCCACGTCGGTCACCGCCGCCAGCAAAACCTGGAAAAATATTAATAAAAAATTAATTACAGATATTCCTTTCTGACGGGTCATTGTACTTCTACATTTAAATTAGTTATAAAAATAAATGAAAGAAATAAAAAATAAAAAAGAGACGTTGTTGACTTAGAAGCCACACGTGGTTTTCAACATCTAAGGCTAGATTCTTTGTTTGTTTACAGCAGAAAACTATTTTTATTTAATTTATTCATTTAATTACATACCTGGTCTTCCCATTATATTCCGATTGGTCAAATAAATTCAAAAGAAAATCTAATAGTAAGAAACCACGTGCTGTATGAGCCGGGAGAAAAAGCGTGGAAATCACAAACACTGGGAGAAGCAGGTTAAAAACGATTTGAGCGATACACACGTGACATGGTAAACATTCTAAGCTCCGAAGCAAACCTCTTTACAGGCTGGCCAACGGTTCTAATTTTGGCGGGTAATCTTCTTCTTTTTGAAAAAATCAAATTAAAAATAAGCAAAAAAGAGGTTTTAGGACACTGCGAGAAAGTTTCAGGGTAGGTCTATACTACAAAAATTAGGATAAATTAGTAAAATAATATCAAGCGTTTTGTTTTAACTTAATTTATTAGTTTTTGGGATGGTTAATCACTACTAATTTAGAATTGAGGCTCTCCGGGTACGAAGGGCGAACTCAACATCGGACAAATTTTTTTTTTCATTTTCAGATTCTAGACCTTTTGACGAATACACCCATATAATTTTTATATTGAGTTTGCCCTTTTTCCCCCTTTAAAATACGTAAAAACCGAGCAGGTACGAAGGGCGAACTCCACATCCTAGTCCACAACCCCCACTCCTTTTCCTATTCCAGGGCATGACTTTTCTGTTGAGTTCGCCCGTAACATAAAACTTTAAAATGCGAATATCTCGAAACAACGTTTTGTTGAGTTCGCCCTTCGTACCCGGAGCGCCTCAATTGAAAGAGGTGTGTTCTGTGATGAGATTTATTAGACTCTGATGATATTTAGATCATATGTTGTGGTACCCATATCATCCCACGGAGAAAAGAAGGGTGAAGGTCTGAGGTGCTGTGTGTCGTGTGTCGTGTGATGATGTGTCGAAGATGTGTGTTGAGCTGTAACGTGAGTATCGCAGATGTCGAGAAGTTCGTTCCGATGTTGAAGTTCCACCAATTCAGCGGGTTGAAGAGGTGCGGAACTGCTGACGAGTCGGCGGAGTTCCACCAGTCAGTGAGTCGAACTGGTGCGGAACTGTTGATGTAAATTGATTGATGATGCTGATCATGATGCTGATCATGATGCTGACGATCATAATTTTTGATGATTGATTGGGATTGAAGAGAGAAGAATTGCTAGCGCTGTAGATGGGAGATCAAGACGTGCCGGAAGCTATTCTCGTTCTGTGTATGAATGTGTGAGAGTGTTGGAGTTTCATCGCTGTGTTGAAGTTCGTGTTTGTCGTGGGATGGTTCATCACCACTAATTTAGTATTGATAGGGATGTGTGATGTGATTTACTAGACTCTGATGATATTTAGATCATATGTTGTAGTACCCACAAGTTATTGTGATACCTTCAATGTGAGGGTCCCTGCAAACGGGTCTTCCAGACCCCTGTAGAGAAAAACCGATTAGTGATTTTTGTCGACTAGAAAATTGTATGTGGTGCCGGCCGGCCGTCCGTCTTCAGTTTTTCAGAAGTTATTGGATTCTCCATATCTGCTGTAAAAAAATGTGAATTTTAGATGGAAAATGTGAATTTGGGGGGAAAAATGCGATATTATCAAGATAACGGTAAAAGGAAGAATTTGTGGGAATCTGATGAAAATTGCTGGCGTGAAGTTTGCCGGAAAAACTAATCAATTTTCTTTTTGGGGTCAACGAGAGGGTGTTGCAATATCTTCTCTTCGAGGAATGTCACTAGTTCTCAGAGCCTCTCAACAGATAGCGTTATTGTATTGATTTGAAAGAAACTTCCGATCGTTCAAAATCCCTAACAACTACCTTATAGAAGTTATTGTGATACGGAAGGGGTCTTCCAGACCGCGGAGGGTCAAATCTTTACCGATCTCAACTTTTGTCTGTCGTGCCGGCCAGCCGTAGCATTTTTTTCCGGAACACTTTACGGCTACAGTTTTCAACCGATTTTCACCAAATTTTCTTTAGTCGGTGAACAAAAAACTAACGAAGGGAATTTTTGAATTTCGAAAAAATGGCGGATATATGTCTACTTTCCCTCCTTTATACTTCCCCCTCCGTTATACTTCCCCTCCTTTATACTTCCCCCTCCGTTATACTTAAAAAATATACTTAATATTATAAAATGCAAGAAGGAAGAAGGGAAAAAAAGACCCCAGAGTATCCACAGAGGTATCACAATAATTTTCTTTTTCAGTTCTCTAGTTAAATAATATGTATGCTAAAAGCTCTTACTTTTGGATTTTTTAAAAATGTACCTACAATATCTTTATTAATTAATCTAAATCAATAGGTCCTAATCAGAAAATAAAATTGTTTTCTCATGTTCTTACGAAGTGATAACGCTAAGTTCATTATTGGACTGTTGAAATCGATAGAAAGCATCGAAAGACAAAAAGAGAGTTTAATATGACGGAAGGGGACGAAAATCGTTGAACGGCTTTTCGAATTAATCCGCGCGAAGTCTGAGCCGTTGATCCGCAGGTGTCTGCGCGGCCGTAGCACCTGCTCTGAAAGAACCTTGCTCAACTCGGAGATCTCTAGCTAAGGCCAGGGCACGTGTCGAGATCTCCAGACCCGCCGCGTCGACCCGGATTCTTTATTGTCCACTTTGTAAAATGTGCTAATGAGCGAAAACCCGAAATCAGCTGAAGAACAAACCGAATCTTTAGTACCTGCTGATGCAAAAAGATTAGAGCTACGAAACAAGATGGACACATTTGATTGGAGTCGATCGAAATTAGCGAACTCCAGATCGGATCGTCCACTAACCATGAAAATTTTAAAGAAATCGAAATTTTGCTATCGAACCGCAGAGAGACAGCTTTTGAGGGTTCGAGTTGAACAACCCTATCCATTGTTATCGCTAAAGAAATCACTGTGTCTTTGAGCTTGAGACATTTCGGCTTAGAGGTGGCACGTGCCAGATGACTCCGACCACCTGCCTCTCTTTTTTAAAACAGATGACGCCGCGCCGCTCGCTAACGGATCATCACTTTCCCCTT
Organism: Orius insidiosus; assembly: GCA_014119065.1. Lineage (NCBI taxonomy): Eukaryota > Metazoa > Arthropoda > Insecta > Hemiptera > Anthocoridae > Orius > Orius insidiosus. The sequence goes on from JACGAQ010000489.1 coordinate 61,158, forward strand.
CCCCAAAAAGAAAAGCGTTATAAAATGATACGTAAAAAATAAAACAGAAAATAACGTTCAAAAACTCCCAGAATTAATAAAAGAAAAGAGGTTTCTTTTGGGTTTACCTTCAAAATGTCTCAAGCTTTTTTTTCAAAATATTGTAAATAACAGCCAAACCCAGGAAAATCACTAGTCTGGAGCTGGCCCCGACGGAAACTTCCTTAAAGAGAAGGAGCAATATAGGAGGGGGAAGTATTAGGGAGGGGAAGTATAACGGAGGGGAAGTATAAAGGAGGAGAACTATAACGGAGGGGGAAGTTTTTTCTTAAAAAAAATTTTGGTTTTTTTTGAAAATTTTTAAACTTTTTTTTTTTTTACTTTTTTATATTTGCTGTTTTTTAAGGTTTTTTTTTTTGAAAATTTTTTTAGTATCAAGGTAGAAATAATGGGCTCTTTGGCATAGGTAAGGTTGTGCCTCTCGTAACGGGTGAAAGTATGAAATTTCGCCCTACAAAAACAAAAATGATAATTAAAAAGTGACAATTTTTTTACACCGAAAATTGGAAAAAAAATATAAGGGAGTCTGGTGAAAATTTGGTGAAAATCGGACCACCAGCAGCAGCGCAGTTTTTAAAATTTAAACGTTCATATCTCCGTCATTTTTTCGAAAATCGAAAATCGGCATCAATACATTCGGAAGATTTTGAGAAAATTTGGTGAAAATCGGTTCAAATCTGTGGCTGTGAAGTGTTCCGGAAAAAAAGTGCTACGGCCGGCCGGCACCACATACAAAGTTGAGATTTTTAAAGATTCGATTTGACCATCCGGGTTCTGGAAGACCCTTCCCCAAAAACCCGACGTGGAAGGTATCACCACTGAATTATTATCTACTAGATTATAATTCAGTGGTATCACATTAACTTCTTTAACGAAGTTAAAAGGTTGATTTTGGACCAAAATCTCTAGAAAAAAGCTCAATTTTGGTTTCTCCCTCCGAATTTTGGTGAAAATGGTTTATCTTAGCCAAAAAAAAATTAATTTTTTTGGGGAGGAGGGGCTCCCTTAAACCAAGTGGTTCTCAAAAATCAGGAGGACACAAAAGAAAAAATCTATTGAAAAAATTTGTTTTCCCGCTGCAAAGGTAGGAAAACTATAAAATCTCTACAAAATGTTTACTTATGGCCGAAAAATTGAAGGAAAAGACCGAAAATCTGGTATAAAGTGGATTTCTAAAGTGGGAAGTCCTGGCCTTAACCCCATTCGATTGTATTAGAACGACAAAATTTGAATAATTTTAGTTAGTTATATATAAAATCGGAAATTATCATCACTTTATAGTTCCGGCCATCTAGCCTTTTCTTATTTTATTTTAAATAATATTTTAAAGCTTTGCAGAAGATTTTAAATTATTGAAATGACATAAGCGTAAGCTATAAATAAACGGAGGCCATTTTGTGTGAAAAGCCTCTAAAGAGACGAGAGGGGCTTCGAGGTTTCGTTAATTTTACACTCGAGAAGTCTCCCCGTCACGCTCTCGATTACCAATGGCTCGTCTAGGATGGTTCAAAATATCTTTTTCGAGGCTTCCTATTGGATGAAACGGAATTCTAACTTAGAAACTTTGATCTCCTAGGAACTATAGATTTCCTATGACGGATAGCTAAATAAGGTATCTCTATTTGCATCTAACGGTTATTTTTCTGGAGATATTAATTAAAATCCCTACATTATTGACCTGTTGATGGGATGGATGAGGGGAGGTGCAGGTGTGGACGATCTAGATTTCCCGATTAGGTCTGTGCCCGTCCCCTCTCCTCAACGCCGACCAAGTTTTTCAAGAAATACGCTTGATGAATGACTCCGAAAAGAATTTTCACCTGCTATTTTAAAATAATAGATCATTTATGTTTATCTCCCTATAATGTGTAATTTTTTTAATGGGCCGATCAACCTGGAAATCCAGGTATCTGGGAACGGCGATAGATTTGTTTCACACAATGAATCCGGGATTATACAGGGTGTCCCAACTATAGTGGACTAGCAACTTTATGACAGCATTTAGGCCTAGAAAAAAAAAGTTAAATGTATACCCCCTTATTTTTGGAGAAGGAATCGACTCCATTTGGTAGATTTTGGTTTTGGTATACAGGGTGGCGCAGAGAGGTGCTAACTTCGTTTAATGAGAATCCTATGTTTTGATGCTTTTAATCAATTCTACGCTCAATTTAAACCAACTTTTACTGAGGTCATTTTTTCGATTGGAGTTTTTTTTTATATTTTATATTTTTATTTTTGGTATGAATTTTGTCCCAGCTATAAGTAGCACCCCGTATAACTTCTATAACTATAAAAAACACCCAGTCTCGCAAAAACCCTTCTACAGCAGCCTGAAAAAGTTATGATATCAACTTCCCCGCCCTCCGATGTACACTGTTGAGAAAGATGAGAGATGAAGCACCTGTGCTCCTGTTTTCAAAGCTCCCCTAGGCGGCGTCGCGAAATGCTTGTTTACAGGAGTGTAATTAATCAGTGACTACTGATTAGTTTAGAAGCTTATCGAACTGTCTAAAACTACTGATTTTTCTTAGGTGATCAATCGAACATTTGGAAAATTACCCTCAACATTTACTTAGGTATGAAATATCGTCGCGTTAGTTCTAACACTGGACAAGTCATTTTTTGTCAGTTTTGAGTTATCCATTGCTTCTGATGGTAAATTTTGTGGTGGATCGAATTCCGTTGGCAGATTAACCCTATAATCTACAAAAAACGCGTAGTTCGCGATTTAGCCAACAGGTAATGCATTGATTCAAATGACAAATCAATCCGTATTTTGGCTCTCCTGAAAACCTTGGAAAAATGACTTGTCCGGTGTTAGAATTAACGCGACGATATATTAATCAAGTGATATCTGATCAGTTAGATGCTTTGTTATAAATAGGTTTAAACTCCCAAAAATCTCTGAAAAGATGCTTGTTTACAGGCTTTTCTGCCCTGCGGGCTTCCTCCTTCATTGCTCATTTTCTAAAACCATGTCCCCCCTGATAAAAAGCATTTAGCGACGCCGCCAAGGGGAGCTTTGAAAACGGGAGCACGGGCGCTTCATCTCTCCTCTTCCTCTACCGTGTACAGGAGGGCGAGGAAGTTGATATCATTACTTTTTGCCCTGATTCCTCCCTCCATTTTTGGAAGGATTTTCTATTTCCGGGAGGAAAATTTAAAAAAAGGGCCTCGTAGCGAATTTTACTTTCATAAAATAGAAAAAAATCATTTTTCGAAATATTGAGAGTGCTAGGAGGAGAAAAAATACCGAAAAATAAAAGGTACCTTATTCAGTATCTAGCAAGTACAATGTCCGCCAGCCTTACCAGCTTTTCCATTACTTTTGCAACGATTTTACTAGTCATTATCGCAATTTACATAATTGCACGTCTCGGCATAATAATGGGTCGAGATAAAGATCGATGTTTGGTCACGGGTGGTGGCGGGCTCTGGACCGGAGGGGGGGATCCCTTTTGTAGAATCCTTGTTGAAGTGGTCAGAGCAGGTGTAAAAACATAATGACAACGTCTAATTATCGTTTTAAGAAGTGGCGGGAGAGCGTGCGCCAAACGCCGTCCACCCGAAGTGGGTCATTCGTCTCATCACGGTCCCCGAGAGCAAATTACAACTGAAAGGGTGCCGCTCAAATTGAATGGAATTGAAATAAACGCCGTTTTAATTTAAAATCCGCAGCCTCGAGATGCAATTTTCAAAAATCATTCAATCTTGACAACCAAAAATCGTAAAAAACCCCCCAAAAATGTTATTTCTCGGCAAAAAAACAAAAAAAGATGATTGTGTCTCTACAATAATAAAAGATGAAATAAATTGATCAAAAACTTCGACGTTTTTAGAGAAAATAGGTTTTCCTGTTTTCAGAAAAATCTAAATATCTCGAAAACTAATTAACCTACAGAGCACAGCTTTCTTGTGATTCATAGAGCAACTAAAGGCGCATCTTTGAGTATTTTTTTTACAATTTTTTCCGACCTCACAAATAAAAGAATTTTAAGTTTGAAAACTTTAAGGGCCCCCAAAAAATAGTCCCTTCAGAGGTGCCACTACGAAATTAATACAAATTGTAAAGGAACCTCTTTTTTACTACTCAGAATTTTTTTAGATTTTTCGAGGTGGTGGAACAATTTTTTATGAATTTTTTTATGAATTTTACACTATTTACGCTAAAAATACATAAGATGTGCATTACTTATTGACTTAGCAATGCGTATTATTATTATTTATATACGTCGTCCATTATTCCTCTTTTTCATTCAAAACATTCTCTGTGCTGTAGATAATGAATTGCACAGAGCGTCTGATGAGAAAACTCAGTCAAGATGAGATCTTTGCTGCAAGCAGTAACTTTTTTAAAAGTAAGGTTTTTGAGACCAAACTTAGGTCTCCTGTGGTCTGGGAGACCCAGTAGGGCAAAAAAGACCCATCGTTTTCTACGTTGTCGTTTTTGGAAAAATAAGGCTATTGTACATGGAGCCTCCCAGACCCATTCATTGGTCATGAGTGTCATGACTGTGGGTCTTTATGACCCCATATGGCCGCCCGTAAAGATAACCCCATGGGGAAGCAACCAATTGGTAAAATGGTTTTTTTTTCAACATAAGGGTTAATCAAAATCTAAGATTGTATAAAGTTGAAGGGCAGAACTGGCGTCGACAGTTTTCCGATCCGTCGAAATGAACATGGGAAAGGTTATTTTCGACTCTGTTCCCTTTTATCGTAATTTGTACGTCTCGTTAACTAAGAGCCGGACAGATTTGCGATCACCGAGTTCCAAAGAAACAGCTGCCTCCTTCGACATGCGGGCAGAGACTTTCCTCAATCCCACCTGCCAAACGTAAATGAGCTGTCTACTTTTTTTTTCTTCTCCTTTTATTTTAACGGATCTCCATATTTGAATATTTTTCGGTGTAATTGTTTGATTAAAAGAAATTCTTAGGACACGCGCCGGTAACCGCATCGGAAACCTCAAAAGAACGGAAAGAAACGGTATTCACCTGACGCTGAGGAAAAGCTAACAGAATAGGGTTTGTCTAGTCACCAGGAACCGGATATGCACTTTTGTATTCCTTCACAAAAGCCACCCCAAATATAAACAGATGCTTCATTTATAGAAGAAAAGAAGTTCCTTTTGATAAGAACGTTTCATTTTCGTGGTTGAGGACAATACCAGCACATGACGTCTCGAAATTTCAGGTGCTATTTTGCGGTTAAACCCTGAAAAAACCAGGTTAAAAAACTAACTTCAAGTTTGACCGTTTTGATTGAGCACCGGGCCTCGATTATTTCGACTCAAAATCCAGCGATAAAGGAATCTTTAATCTCTTTCCTTGAATATTTAAACGAGGACCGTAATGACCGTTTTACGACCATCTGTCGATTTTTAACGTGACCTTAAATACACCTGTACATCTTGAACTTTTTTGATTTTTTTACCTTAAACTCAGTCTAGACTGCGAATTTGTCAGGTTAGAATTAACCTAAGAGTCTGATCACGATAATTTATAATTTTAAGAGAGTAAAGAATTTTGGTATTTAGCGCTCAATAGCAAAAGTATCTGGTACTTAACTATGGGAATAAATCTTTCCATTGCGATATGACTTGATATAACGTTTTGATTAGCTGGATAGAATGGTTTTGATTAGGCCATAATCCTTGAAAAACTGATGATTTTGATGATATATTAGAAGATTTTGATTAGCTGAATAGAACGGTTTTGGTTAGGCCATAATACTTGAAAAACTGATGATTTTGATGAATGATGATGATGATTTATATAAGAAGGGTTTGATTAGCTGGATAGAACGGTTTTGGTTAGGCCATAATACTTGGAAAATTGATGATTTTGATGATATATAGAAGGTTTTGATTGGCTGGATAGAATGGTTTTGATTAGGCCATAATCCTTGAAAAACTGATGATTTTGATGATATATTAGAAGAATTTGATTAGCTGAATAGAACGGTTTTGGTTTGGCCATGATACTTGAAAAACTGATGATTTTGATGATATATTAGAAGATTTTGATTAGCTGAATAGAACGGTTTTGGTTAGGCCATGATACTTGAAAAACTGATGATTTTGATGATATATAAGAAGGTTTTGATTAGCTGGATAGATCGGTTTTGGTTAGGCCTTAATACTTGAAAAACTGATGATTTTGATTAATGATGATGATGATGATGATGATGATGATTGATGATGATTTATATAAGATGGTTTGAATTAGCTTGATAGAACGGTTTTGGTTAGGCCATGATACTTGAAAAACTGATGATTTTGATGATATATAAGAAGGTTGTGATTGGCTGGATAAAACGGTTTTGGTTTGGCCATAATACTAAAAAACCGATGATTTTGATGATATCTCAGAAGGTTTTCATTAGCTGGATAAATCGGTTTTGATTACGCCATAACACTTGAAAAACTGATGATTTTGATGATATACAAAGAAGGTTTTGATTAGCTGGATAGAACGGTTTTGATTAGGCCATAATACTTAAAAAAACTGATGATTTTGATGATATATAAGATGGTTTTGATTGGCTGGATAGAACGGTTTTGGTTAGGCCATAATACTTAAAAAACTGATGATTTTGTCATTTACAGGTATTTTTTTATGGACCATATTTCATTTCATTAAGTGGTCCTGAGGCTATAAATTTCAAGTAACGCCCCTGCGTAAACAAGGGAACAAGTCGTGATTAAAAAAAATTGACCGAAAAAAAATTGCCTCAAAAGGAGGCCCCCCGAGAGTCAAGGAGCTGAGGATGTGGGTCAGCACGCGCCAAGCATCTGTCCGGTGCGAAGGCACCTGCGGACAGATGCACTTCTAACGGATTTAGCAGATGTCTTAAGGAAAGGATTCTCGAAAGCGCGCCGCCGATGAGCGAGGACGGATTTGTCACGAGCCGAGACGTGTTTATTGTTTTAAAAAGCGTTTGGCACTTCCCCCTAACACGGAAAACAAAGTTTCAAATTGAGGCGCTCCGGGTACGAAGGGCGAACTCGACAAAACGTAGTTTCGAGATATTCGCATTTTAAAGTTTCGGTTTTTACGTATTTAAAGGGGAAAAAATGGCGAATTATATGGGTGTATTCACCAAAAGGTCTAGAATCTGAAAATGAAAAAAACTGGAGGACCCTTCCCCAAAAACCCGACGTCGAGTGTATCACAATAACTTCTTTAAGGAAGTTAAAAAAATTTGTCTGATGTCGAGTTCGCCCTTCGTACCCGGAGCGCCTCAATTAAACATGTTCAAAAAACGTTTTGATGGACATTGAGGATAGAGTGACTTTAAGATAAAGGGTAGAATTTTGCAGCCCTTCTATCGCTTTTGGAAATAATCTAAAAATTTATTCTTCAGAATTCGCTGCATTGCTGCCATTTTTTCATTTTCCCTCTCAAGAAATGGAAATCCTACACCCAAAAATGGACGCTCCCTCAAATAACGTTAAGACGATTATTATTCAGATTCTCCCTTTTGAAACGTAACTGTCAAAATCTTTTTACGATTTTCGCAGGACTTTTTTGGAAGTTCATGGCCACTGATTGTCAAAGCGAATTCAAGGCTTTTACTCATGAATATTAGACATTAATTAGGCACCATTTTGATTTGAGAAATCAACATTTTTTAAAGAGGTTATCATGATGTCATGGCCATGAAGAGTTTAATTTAAGCTATTGAATTTAAATATCAGCCTAGAAACAGTGATGAAAAATCATCCTTGTCGAGAAGATTATTTTTTATAAATTTTTTAAGAAAGCCATATTAATAAATACGTTGACGTGACCAGTCCTTTTATTCTGAAAACATGTCATCTACATCTGCTTAACCTTCGCGACTTCCTTGAGCACAAAGAAGAGAGAGAAATAAAAAAAAAAGGCGGGATCCAAAGCTTAACCCTGACTTTCAATAAGACGTTCTAATTAAACGAAAAATCGAGAAGCAGATGTGCTAAGGGCGAGTCATTTAGAAATAGACTTATTCATTTCTATGCAATAAACGCGATTCGTTCCCTACCAGCTGCGGCGTGCGGGTCATTCCAGGTGATAGCACGATTTTTCATAGGATTTTCGCTACTAACGTTTTGTTTTCTACAAGGTGAACAATTGGGGCGCTCCGGATACGAAGGGCGAACTCGACAAAACGTAGTTTCGAGATATTCGCATTTTAAAGTTTCGATTTTTACATATTTAAAGGGGAAAAAATGGCGAACTCAACATAAAATTATATGGGTGTATTCACCAAGAGGTCTAGAATCTGAAAATGAAAAAAAACTGGAGGACCCTTACCCAAAAACCCGACGTCAAGGGTATAACAATAACTTCTTTAAGGAAGTTAAAAAAATTTGTCCGATGTTGAGTTCGCCCTTCGTACCCGGAGCGCCTCAATTTATTTCTGATGTGAAAGTAATGCTCGAGATAAAAATCGGGTTTATTACCTCCCACCTGATATAATCAAGAAGCACGTGTAGGATCTAATTATCCTTGATATCCTATACTTATATTGCGATAAGATAAACTATTAAAAGTTCGAAGGAAAAATTTCTGATGGCTTTTCTATTGGAATAAAACAGTTGGGGGCGGATGGTGTGAAAAATCCTAATTGACGGACGCGTGGCGTATGCGGTTTAACCCGTGACCATCACCTGTGCCATATGCGCGATCCCTCGGTTACACTTCGATGACCTTTGGCGTTTTTTTAATATTCGTCAATTCCTATATTCTTTTTAATAAACAATTTATGACTGCTGTGAATCGCCCTCATTTCCTGTTGGGAGACATCGGAAGTGCGATATGTCTTATATCCATTAGCAACGTCTATTCCCACGACTTAGTTGACCGATACACCTGCAGGATGTCCTTATATTTCGATCTTATCGACGGAATTCAACCTTTCTCACGGTTCATTACTCTCTAACGGACAATTTCCAAAATTCCATCTTCCATCAATCTTGTTATTGGTTTTTTTTTACCTTTATGAAGCTCAAGGAGTGTATAATTAAGAGAAGAATGGAAGGCACCCTCCAGGAAACCACTTTCCGCAAGGGTTGTTTCTTAAGCGGTAACGGGTCCCTTTCACCCTCCGATGGTTTAGGTTCCGCTAGCCTCACGCCAACAGACTGACGCGTGCCAGAGGCCAACGCACACACACGACTTAATAAGCATCATTTACCCCCTCATCCCCAATACTTTTTTTTGTTAAATATAAAATTATAAAGATCGAATTTTCTAATTCGGGAACCATTACGAAAGATCGAACTACACATGGAAGCCAGGAATCAGCAGTCTTTGTATTAGGACTGTCAACCTATCGCTCAGGCAGATCGAACTACACATGAAAGCCAGGAATCAGCAGTCTTTGTATTAGGACTGTCAACCTATCGCTCAGGCAGATCGAACTACACATGGAAGTCAGGAATCAGCAGTCTTTGTATTAGGACTGTCAACCTATCGCGCAGGCAGATCGAACTACACATGGAAGCCAGGAATCAGCAGTCTTTGTATTAGGACTGTCAACCTATCGCTCAGGCAGATCGAACTACACATGAAAGCCAGGAATCAGCAGTCTTTGTATTAGGACTATCAACCTATCGCTCAGGCGAACTACACATGGAAGCCAGGAATCAGCAGTCTTTGTATTTGGACTGTCAACCTATCGCGCAGGCAGATCGAACAACACATGGAAGCCAGGAATCAGCAGTCTTTGTATTAGGACTATCAACCTATCGCTCAGGCGAACTACACATGGAAGCCAGGAATCAGCAGTCTTTGTATTTGGACTGTCAACCTATCGCGCAGGCGAACTACACATGGAAGCCAGGAATCAGCAGTCTTTGTATTTGGACTGTCAACCTATCGCGCAGGCAGATCGAACAACACATGGAAGCCAGGAATCAGCAGTCTTTGTATTAGGACTGTCAACCTATCGCGCAGGCAGATCGAACTACACATGGAAGCCAGGAATCAGCAGTCTTTGTATTAAGACTATCAACCTATCGCTCAGGCGAACTACACATGGAAGCCAGGAATCAGCAGTCTTTGTATTTGGACTGTCAACCTATCGCGCAGGCAGATCGAACTACACATGGAGGCCAGGAATCAGCAGTCTTTGTATTTGGACTGTCAACCTATCGCGCAGGCAGATCGAACAACACATGGAAGCCAGGAATCAGCAGTCTTTGTATTTGGACTGTCAACCTATCGCGCAGGCAGATCGAACAACACATGGAAGCCAGGAATCAGCAGTCTTTGTATTAGGACTGTCCACCTATCGCTCAGGCGAACTACACATGGAAGCCAGGAATCAGCAGTCTTTGTATTAGGACTGTCAACCTATCGCTCAGGTAGATCGAACTACACATGGAAGCCAGGAATCAGCAGTCTTTGTATTAGGACTATCAACCTATCGCTCAGGCAGATCGAACTACACATGGAAGCCAGGAATCAGCAGTCTTTGTATTAGGACTATCAACCTATCGCTCAGGCGAACTACACATGGAAGCCAGGAATCAGCAGTCTTTGTATTTGGACTGTCAACCTATCGCGCAGGCAGATCGAACAACACATGGAAGCCAGGAATCAGCAGTCTTTGTATTTGGACTGTCAACCTATCGCGCAGGCAGATCGAACTACACATGGAGGCCAGGAATCAGCAGTCTTTGTATTAGGACTGTCAACCTATCGCTCAGGTAGATCGAACAACACATGGAAGCCAGGAATCAGCAGTCTTTGTATTAGGACTGTCAACCTATCGCTCAGGCAGATCGAACTACACATGGAAGCCAGGAATCAGCAGTCTTTGTACTGTCAACCTATCGCTCAGGCAGCCAAATCCAACTCATTCCATGAAGAATACAGACTTAGGTCCAACTGGTAGTTATCAATTTAATCTTTGAACCCATTGACTTTTAATTCAGGTAGCAGAGATTCTCAAGAAATCAGGGAACCCCTTGTAAAACTCGAGTCGAAAAAAAACAACGACGCTAGACTCGGAAGCCATAAGGTCGACGGTAGGTCGTGTGCCTGAGATGATGCCCATCTGTCGCCTCAACGTTTTTTGTGAACCCATCCGTGAACCAGTTGTTTTAAATGTACACAATACAGGTACTCATCATTTATATCGGTTTTTCCCTTTCGATACAAAATGCGGAAGTTAAAAAAGATCATCAGAGCAACTGAATTATTTTAAGTGAGCATGATATTTATGATCGTTTTATAAGCGTTTATTACCTCCAGGGTGAAAATGAAAGTCTTACTCTCATTTTCTTGAAATCGTTTGGGCGCACTTAGAATCCAGGTGCATTAGGATGCAAATGAATGTTTAATCGTTTTCATCATATGGAAATAAAAAGGGCTTATAATTGGTAGGGCCGCCTAATTCAAATAAGGCATTGAAACAATCTTCTAGTTTAATGTTTTTCGAGTGAAATTGTTAAAGAGCGGTCACGATAACGTCTCATCTTCGTGATGCTCGAGTTTCGGACATCAAAAAGTCACGGAATCCGCCTTCGAATCTTTAATTGTGATTTATATTTGTTTCACGTGTAAAGACACAAAAACGGATCTTTGTAATCAAACATTAATTCCACGAGAGAAATGAAGCTTTGTATTAGGTGTACAAAATGAAACTAGGCTAAAATCTACAAAATTCAAATTTACCCTGTGGCTGAGTTTCATTTTGTACACCTAATAAATAAAACTTGTAGGAAATTTAATTCTCTATTTTGCACTTAATTATTTTTTTCTAGGATGCACCATTTTCGGAAAATAACTTTTTTTAAAAAATAAATTTATCTTGAAAACAGTGCGTCCTAGTGAAAAAATGAATAGATTAAAAATTAAAGAGAATTAAATTTCCAACAGATTTTATTTTGTGCATTTTTTCAATATCTGTAACGGTTTACGATTTACAAGCCTTTAAAAATTAACCTTCTTAATGGTTATACTTCAATAACCTTCTTACACGGAGGTCAACTTTTTATGGACTTTAACGCCTTAAATGTTCAAAATTTTGAAAAAATGAACTACTAGGTGTACAAATGAAACTCGGCTAAAATCCACAAAATTCAAAACCCTGTGGCTGAGTTTCATTTTGTACACCTAATATATCATTTGGATGATTTTCGACGGTTGTACTATCCGAGCGTTAAAAAACGGTTATTCTGCAGAAAACCATCTGTTACTTCGTTAAAGTTGCATTACTTCTCCCACAGCTCTAAAACTTGAGTCTTAAGTTTCTTGTTGGGACAATAGATCGTTAATTACCGCAGGTGGATTGAAGCACGTGTGCTCACGATGGCGGCCTTCGAGAAGTCACCTGCGCCCTTTTCGTTTCTTCGGGCCCGGGATAATCCCGGATAAACGGTTCCCACTGAAAAAATTCTCATTTTTTATACCTACTTCATTACTAAAAGGAGAAGAAAAAAAAATTCGATTCTCACTAATGTAATACCCTATATAAACGGTTTTTTTGTTTTCTGAAGCCCAAGCGCAAAATTGGCTTTATTGCATAACTTCTTTAAAAAAACGAGCTTTTTCCCACGGTAAATAAATCAATGGGCTTAAAAATCTTAAAGTTAATTAATGCATTAAAAAAAGGATAAGAGGAAAAAAAAGGATAAACGCGATTTTTAAATATGACGTGTGTGATTCGACCCCATTATTTCGTATAATTACATAGCAAGTCTTTTTTTATTATTTTTTTTCGGCTATGTGTTTAAACTCACACCTTTGTTTGCTCCAACGGGAAATTAATCTTTTAATTATTAATTTCAACAAATTGATATTGATTTTTGACAATTTTTTCAAAAATATTCTCACGCAAACAACCAAATTATTTAAAAAAAACCTTCTATGAGATATGGAAGTTTTAGGTTTTTCGGAAAGAAAGATATTGCGATACCCTTTTTCTAAACATTGGTTTTCTTTGGCCCTTTAGAGCCCTTAGCACGCCTACGCCATTTTCTCTTCTGAAAATGGGCAACCCTAATCATCAAATCTTACTATTATTATTAATTATTATTATGCTATTATTTATATTTATTAATAATTATTAATTAATATATTAATGTCATGAAATCTTCCCTAATAACTAATAATATTTTGATATTCTAATTTTTGTTGCGTATGTATTGATTTTAACTAATAACCAATAATGGAGGAAGAATCACTGTGATAACGGGTATCTCACGACGCGTTTCGGCTTAAAAAGCCTCGTCAGGTGAGCTATTCAGTCACACTCATTTTCTTTTCACTGTGAACCCTATCTCCGAGGGATTTAGTAAATAATTTAGTAGTAATAATCTTGAAAAAATTCTCAAAAAATGGAAATCTTGGAGTTTATTGGACGGTCGAACGATATGGCCGACCTTCACCAAAAAGGGTATTACAATAGCATTTCTTTGAGAAAGTTAAAAATTAACAATTCCGCTTGTCTTGTAACTACTATCGAAGGTCACAATTGAAAAAGCGTAATTTATAGGTTGGCCAAAGTTTTTTGGGCCCTAAGGCATTTTCAAAGGGTGAATCTAATTGAAAAATGATAAACCGTCCATTATTTAAAAGGAGATCGTGTGATATGAAACTTGACGATATACCAAGGAGAAATAGTTTTGAAATATTCAACTCCGTCGGCGGAAAACGATTTGCTCATTCATTAACCACATACGCTAAAATCGATGAAATAAAATAACTAAGAGAGCTTATGTAATCCTTTATCGACAGAAAGGTAATTATAGAAGTCTAGAAATACTTTTGGTTTATTTTTTTTTAACTTTTAGAAAAACTACGTTGACTTTGCTGATATGACATTTTTAGGACTCGTCAGGCCTCGAGGTATTGTTATTTCTTTTTATTTTGAACAATATGTTCAAACGAGAGTGAAAACGTCTGGAAGCCCCCGTGAGAAAATTGTGTAATCTGCAATCCCTCGGAGTCTGTAATCTGTGCTCTAGCATATCATCTGTCCCAAGGTAGGACTCATTTAGGCTTTTGTTCACAGAATCTTTACCTTGCAATCAACCTCCCCTCTCCGCTCCTCCACTCTCGGTATCTCTTGGCACACAAAGAGCACCGGACATCATATGCTCTCCGATACCCTGCCCTCCTTTTTAAATTAATAGCATGCAGTTTCGAAATATATTTTTTCCCACGAGACAAATATCGAGAAGGGCACTTCCTTTCCAATTGGAGGAAGTTCATGTCGCACAAAAAAAAAAAAATACACACTTTCTTTATAGCAAAAAAAAAAAAAAAAAACACAAAACAAAACAAACTCATTAAAAATGGCATCTTATTGACTTTGACTTTGAATAGTACATACGTTCTATTCATTTTATTTTTAACTTTATCAAAAAGTAAGTTATTGTCATACCATTACGGGAAAGCTTTCTGTTATAGGGGGTTTTCAGATCCCTACCCGAGGTTTCTGATTGGCGGACTTTTCATACGGTCTATTGTTCTTTTTTGGAGTATTTAGACACTTCGTACTGTTGGAGGTGACGTTTCGTGGATTAATCGCTCAGGTTAAAATGTTGAAGTGAGGGTAAAGTACTGCTGGCAGGTAAAAAGAAAAATTTATGATAAATGTGTAAGAGTGAAACATCTCATTTTAAAGAACACATTTACACATTTTGTTTCGGCTTATAAATATCATAAATCTTTGATTCGCATCCATGGTTGTAGGGGGTAGAATTGTAGAAAACGTACTATGTAGGTATTTTAGACGTCGGGAGTCGCCTCAGAGGATGCACCTTAAGGAGACACATGCAGTGTTACCTTTCTCCCTTAACTAAAAAAAAATCCCCAATCCCCGACATACATTTTAATTATTGCAGTCGTGAATGTTGAAATATTTCGTACAAACTGGACTATTTAGGTTAGAAGACATTTTTCCACCACAATTTGACTATCTAGCTTCAAAATGCATTTTTTTAAAATACAAAACCTACTTCGTATTTAAAATCAAATTTATTGAAGGAAAAAAAAATTAAATAAAAACATAAAATTATTCGGGAGAAATTTAGTCACTTCGCCTCTACTCAGTATGGCCTGGCTGGGCGAAGACGAACAAGTTTTTCGGCTCAATCAAAAGTTTACTTCCTTAAAGAAGTTTCTGTTTTTTCCTCAAATGTTTTAAAAATAAAAAAACACTTAAAGGTAATAAAAACATTTTTTTTTGTTATTTTAAAAAAGGAAGAAGAATAGGTTTAACCGATGAGCAAGTGGCCTTCTTCCTCATTGGTTAATCCATTCTTCTTCTTTTCTGGACTAGCTTTATGGGCCATTAAGGGGGGGGGGGAAGGACCCAGGTTGGGGCTCTCGCCATATTGCAGTGGCGCCCTATCAGGGCCAACTCCAAAGGAGTGGCCTAAACCAATTTATCCGTGGATTTTGTGGAAGAATATTTATTTGGAATTTGGAATTAATAAAAAACTATAAAGGTAATAAAAAAATCCCCATTGAGAGGTTAAAAATAAATTGTTTATTTTACAGTTTGTAATTTTATGGATAAGGATAATCCAGGAAAAGAGAGATACATTGTTTATTTTATAATTTACATTTAAAAGGATTTTTAAAATTAAGCAAAACTAGAGTGAAAGCCGCCATTTTTGCAAAAAAAAAAAAAAAAAAAAGTTGATTAAGGGTTGTTTGACTCAACATTTCCTTTTGAGGAAGTTAAAAGTAAAATTTTTTCTAACGATTTTTTAAAATACTTAATTCAATATTTACATATTTTCTTTATTTTTTTCTTATAAATAAATGAGGTCAATCTTTGAATCTGTGCTCTGGGAAAAGAAAGGCATGTTACGAAACGTTTTAATAAGATAAGTACTCATTTTTTTCTCTTTCGAAACGGATTAAATTATAGGTTTGCGAAGATTGGAGTTGAAAGCGGAGTAAAAACGGGACAGCGACGCCGTTCCCATAGTGGCTCCCTCGATCCAGATGATACGACAAACTGGCTAATCAAAGAGAAACAACTGACGCCAGATGCACCGCCTTCACCCCCCTCCGCCAACGATGAGACCGGTAAACTCCGCGATAATTATGTACTATAACGGAAAAAAAGAGTTTCGACATTTGGGAATTTTTTTGGGTGATTTCAAAGCCAAGTTCATTAGGCAAACCTTGCTTAAACGCACCTGCTAAAAATACATTACATCGGTTCCTAATACGTCAAAAACGACTACCTTGAAGTTTTTTTTATTTAAAAAAAATTGTTTATCCAAAAATTATATCTACGAAAAGTGGCATCTGCTGTAGTTTGGACAGTTTATACAGGCTGCTGGTGGTCTTTTTGTGGGGCATGAAAAAACGGTTTTCATAGCAGAGTAACCGAAAAATGTTTACGCCGTCGGCAAAATTAGACTAGAGGGCATTATTTAGCCTTCTGAAGTTCAAAAAAATGTGCGACGAAATCAAGAAAAAAAGGGTGTACTGATATTTACAATAGTTGGAAGTAATGACTGTAAAAAAATTATAAATTGTTACTCAAAATATGTTACATTTTTTAATAGAAGTACAATGGCTTTGGTTTTAGGAGTTGGAAGATCGTTCGCTCGGCCCCGACCGTTCAGAGGACATTTCGGTTGGCTGGCCGTTTCCCCCACTGCGTATTTCAACCCCGTCTGCAGACCCAATCAGAACGAAACCCCACCCGGGAATCAGTGGGGAATCACTCCGCCCAACCAAGCCGAGGCCGCCTCGACGCCCGAAAAGCCTTCCTCCACTACCCGTTCAACCAAAGCCTCCTTTTCACTTTTTACTCAGTCTACCTCGAGCTTCGCTTGAGTCAACAAGTGGATAAATCTTGTTAAGTCCTCGGGACCTGTACCATTCCACGTAAGTTCTCTTTAAAAATTTTTTTTTCCACTTTAATACCTCGATTAATAAATTAAATCCTTAAAAAAATTAAACTTTATAAAATCATTAAGCCACACAAATGTAAACTTTTAAGTCATAGTTTCTAATACATAAATTATTCTAAAATAGCGGCAATTTTAAAATAGCGTAAACAGAAATAGGCAAACCAGAAATTCTGAAATACATTGAAGGCTTTGTAGTCAAAACAAAAGAAAAGTAGTTTTAGTTCTTCCAACGAAAACTTCCTTAAAGAGAAGTAATAATATAGGAGGGGGAAGTATAGGGGAAGGGAAGTATAAGGAGGGGGAAGTATAAAGGAGGAGGAGGTATAAGTTTTTTTTGTTTTTGTTTTCGAAAAATGTTTTTTTTTTTCGAACAAATTTCCAACTTTTTTTTGAAAAACTTTCCGAGTTTTTTTTTCGAAAAATTTTATAAGTATCATGGTAGAAATAATGTGATTTTTGCCCAAGAAAGGTCCCTCTCGTAAGGCGTGGAAGTATAAAATTTCTCCCTGCTAAAATGGTAATTAATGTAAAAAAATGATAATTTTTTTACGGCCAAAATTCGTAAAAAATATAAGAGTAATTAATCTAAATTTAAGGAAAATGGGAACAACGGTTCGGCCGCAGCAAATTTTTAAAAATTTCAAACAGACATATCTCCGCCATTTTTTCGAAATTCAAAACTCGCTCTCGTTCACCGGCTAAAGAAGTTTGTATGAAAATTTGGTGAAAATCGGATGAAAACTGTGGCCGTAAAGTGCTCCGGAAAAAAATGCTACGACGGCCGGCCGGAACCACAGAAAAAGTTGAGATCGGTAAAGATCAGTATTCGATTCTAAGAAGAATCTCTGGAAGACCCTTCCCCAAAAACCAGACTTGCAGGGTATCTCAATAACTTCTTTATGGAAGTTAATTTTGATGAATTTTTTAAAACTTAAAGAATTTGATTTTTTAGTGTACCTATGTACCTTCTTCTAAAAAACAATTTTATCGCTAGTTTGAGTTATCAAGGCTACGGTGGACAATGGGAAAGCTATATAATTTAAAAGATAAAAATTTGTGACCCTTCTAGCGCTTTTAAAACTGATCCGATTTTAAAACAAAATAATTTGGCGTCCGCCAAACAAAAAAAAACTAATTTTCTGGGGAGGTTTCCATTTTCGGTGGGAAAACGTCGAAATGGGGCATTTTGAGAATCCCGAAATAAGAAGAAAGTCATTTTCAAAATAAATTAAAAATAAGGAAGTTAAAAAATTACGTGAAAAAAATCTTGAAATTATTACATATTCTTGAAATCAGTTCGCAAAATAAAATTTTTAGACGGAATTTCAAGAATTTAATAATTGTTAAAAATTATTAAGGGTTTTAATATTTTTACATACTTACATAGATTCCATCCCGTAATAGTTCAACCGTTTGGAACGTATTAACAACCTACGTGTATACAGTGGCTCCCAGTCAAAATGATGCAAACGAAAACCTACACCTCGGACGCCAGCCACCTTCAATCCGTCAAAATCCAAATGCCAACGCATATGAAGGCACAATGATTCACTGTCATACACCAAATTCATACAGTCAAACATCATTGTGCCTTCATATGCGTTGGCATTTGGATTTTGACGGATTGAAGGTGGCTGGCGTCCGAGGTGTAGGTTTTCGTTTGCATCATTTTGACTGGGAGCCACTGTAGGTATCACTCAAATCAAAAAGTGTTCCAAGTAAAATTTACTTAAAACTGCGCGTAGAATCCATTTCTGTTGATATATAATATACAACATAAGATTCAAATATTCAAAAACCGAAATTTTTACCTCTCTGGCCCACCCTTTATACCTAAATTTGATTCTGAATGCAGAAATCCAATTGAAATAATAATGTACGTATATGCTTAATATTTTTAAGTCAGAGGAAAGGCCATAAAACAACAATGTCCAATATTTTGGCGTGCACCGTCCAAATCAGCCAGAAAAAAAATTGCTCCATACTTACGGAGCAGAAGTTTTTCCCCCGTAAGCTTAGAGAATGTTAAAAATAAATTTTGAACTTCTGTGGAAGCTCAAAACAAATTGTGACGTTTAGAGAAGCCCCCATTCGGTAGTAAATTTTAAATTCTGCAACTTTCATAAAGCTAGGCCTTTATAGATATTTTGAGTTTGTCTCTCCACCATTTTTCGGCTCACAATGCTCATCAAATCTTCCTTTCTCTTATTTTGAATATATCGAGGGATATTTTTTTTTTCAAGTTTAATTTTTGATAACAAATTTTTCTTTTGAAAAAAATTCTTTTATGGAATATTATAACTTATAGATTAAAGAGTGACGTGCAAGCTTATCAAAAATAACATAAAATAGTATAAAAAATTGATTGAAAAAAAATCCTTTTCCCATAAAAAAGAAACGTCATTTTCTTGAACGGGGAGAAATCGTTTTATTTAAAACAATCAAAAAATTAGACTAGGATTGCTTAACTAAAAAACAATGAAGAGAATAATACATATTTGAAAACAAATTTGACCCGGTGACTTAAACAACGGGCCCGTCATGGAGGGGAGTTGACTTTCGCTAAAATCTTTCCATTACATTAACCCTAAAGTTGAAACCCCGTCGTCGACAAGAAAAAAAAAAACCTTAAAGGAAAGCGGATAAATTATCAATTTGCAAACAATCAACGTCCGGTTACTAATAGCGAGAGAAAAGCACAACTTTTAATTGGAATAAACGAAGTTTTCAAAAAGGGGTCTACTAATCTTCGAAATTTTTTTTATTTAAAAAACTGGAAAGAAAGGCTCATTTTTGGTGTTGTCTAAAAAGCCGAAAAAATCTTTTCTCCCTACTTCTGGCGCAACATGGCCACCACTTTCCAGACCCATTTTAACTTATTGAAAAGCTAATTGAAAAGCGAGAAGAGTCGAGAGGCTCGAAAAAGCAGGGGATGGTTTTTATTATGAGTGGGTGGGGTAAGGACAGCTGGTCGCGTGCAGACGTTGCCGTTTTCTCTTCATGTCTAATCACTACTCGAAAACTTTCAAGGAGGGTCTGAAATCCTCAATATCGATATTTCCAGCTAGAAATTTTTGTTTAAAAATTCTTTATAAAAAATTGACCTGGATCAAATTATTAATCGTTTATTAATTAATTAAATATTTAATTATGAATCGCTTTTTTTGGTTTATTAATGTATTCATGACTATTTAAAAGATGCGTGGCACGTTAAAGTTTTTGAAAGGGTGGAACGAATTTATCTTATTGATAAGTGATAACATTGTTTTAAAAAAAACGTAGCACAAAAAAAAAGATAAATTTTTTTCCCCGAATCTTTCATTGCCGATAATGTTTCCAATTGAATAACACACTGGACACCACCCTCATAAGCGATAGCAATCGGAACAAACAGTCCCGATGCTCATTTACGTGTCATGTTCAATTTTATGATTTCTATCAGTTTAATTAGAAGATAAAAGTATATTTATGTTGAAAAAAAAAGTTTTAAATTTGTTACTTTTGACTTGTCAGGAAATTACGTCCTTCATGTTTTTTTGCATTATTCAAAGGGAAAATTGAAAATAAATAAAAAAAAGTTTAGTGCTTTACGATTGCTGATAGCATTATCTCAGGAAGGGTTTTTTGATAAAGGATTATTTATTTATAGCCAGACAGTTTAATTTGCATATTCAATATACCTATTTGCCACTATAATCTACAAACTAAATTGTGTTTTTTAAGGCCTTTTTTTTCCGATTGATATCTGATACTTATAAATTTTAGTTTACCTTCATATTTTATATAAAAATTTGTTGAATTACCTTAGAAAACTGGTTGGAAAAAGGCATCCCTCTTTCCGTTGACCAGATGACCATTGGTCCTTATTGACTGTTGCTGTACATTCCCTAGGGGTAGGCGAAAAACAGAAAACAAATTTAAAATTTAATTTATTATTAAATTATCAATAAAAATTTATTTTTTAATTTTAAAAATAGAAAAAAAAATTTTTTTTTAAATTTTTGATTTACAAGTAGGTACCACTCAATTTTTTTTTTTGGCGGGAAATCATTCACTTTTCCAAATTTTACGTAGGTAAAGTGTTTCCCTCAATTTTGGTAATTTATTTATTTTTTTACCAGAAAAGAAACCATTTTTTCTGATTTTCAGGGACCATCATTTTTGAGGCGGGAAAACGCCATTTTTAGCCTATATTTTTTAAATTATTTATTTTATTGCGGGAAACACTTTTTATATATCGTCGCGTTAGTTCTAACACCGGATAAGTCATTTTTTATCAATTTTGAGTTAGGCATAGTTCCTGAGGGTAAATTTTGTGGAGTATCGAATTCCGTTGGTAGTTTAACGCTATTACCAACAGAAAACGCGTAGTTCACTATTTAGCCAACATTGATTCCTATAAGAAATTAATTCGTATTTTGGCTCTCCTGAAAACCTTGGAAAAATAACTTATCCGGTGTTAGAACTAACGCGACTATTTATATTTGTACCTTTTTTGAGAAAAGTACTCAATGGTGTGAAGTTTGAAAAACCCTGCCCAGATGACCTGATTATCAGGTTTTCAAAATTAACTTCTGAACTTGGGTTCTAAAAGACCCTACCCAGAAATATGGAGGGTAATCCAATAACTTCTCTTGAGGAAAAAGAAAAAACTTTAGAAAATATAAGAAGTAGCAAACATGTGTTGTAAAAGAAAATTTAAAAGAGTTTATTTATTTTGGATTCCGTTGGCCTCCCTGGTGCGATGGACCGTGGTCAAAAGGGTAGAAAACAAGAGAAGCGTTTGGACCGTGGTTATTCGGAGGACTCCATCCCAGGTCAAAGGAGCGACTTCGACAGACACCGTCAGCATCTAAGCTCCAACATTCGAGGGCCAATTCGTCCTGGGCAGTGCGCCAAATTCAGCAACGCCCCGGTTTACGTACCAGGGAGGAGGCCGGAAGCAGTTTCCGCACGAGTCGCGGGACATATAACGTGCCACGAAACGGATCTCGATATGGATTTTTGTGACGACGTTTTCGGCCTCTGCTTACGTCCTTGTCCTAAGCCTACTACGCCGAAAGTTTTACGGGGAAAGGAAAAAACCGGGCGTTCCTACTACGACGAGCTAGAAAGGCTTTATTATCAAGGCGTCTACAACCCCATGGATAGCTCGTTAGGTCAGACATTTTCAGACGTAACTCTCGATTCTCAAGCATCCGAAAGTCAAAGATCCAGACCGACATCAGAGAAAAGTCTCCAAAATAGATCTCGAAGATATTAAATTTTTTTTTTAAGCTCTCTGCCTAATTTTAAACTGTTGCTTTTTCTACGACAATTCAGTTTAAACAATAGTGATTAAGAACAAAATTCAAATTGCCAAAAAATTTTCGCTTTCATTTTCACACATAAATTTGTTTCTTTTGCTATTGACCCTGAGTTTGACATTGTCTCTATTTTGTTAAAATAAAACCTACTATTCCGTAGGTTTCTTATAAATTAGAATACTCATTAGCTGTTTACTCAAGATTTTAATATTCAATCAAGATTAATTTGAAATTCAACTATACATTTTTTTGGGAAAATTCAAGGTTGATCAATTCATTTATGAAATTTCCATTTTATAGACAATAATTTGGTTAATGGAGGCATCGGTTTTTTAGCTGTGGGAATTGGTCTGTTTGGCCATTGAAATTAGTGAACACAAAGAGAAACCCTTAACGGTCCTTTATAGCACTTCGTCGCGTTAATTCTAACACCGGACAAGTCATTTTTCTAAGGTTTTCAGGAGAGCCAAAGGAATCATTTCTCATTTGAATCAATGCATTACCTGTTGGCTAAATCGTGAACTACGCGTTTTCTGTTGGTAATAGGGTTAAACTACCAACGGAATTCGATTTAATGGAATCAATGCATCTCCTGTTGGCTAAATCGTGAACTACGCGTTTTCTGTTGGTAATAGGGTTAAACTACCAACGGAATTCGATTCAATGGAATCAATGCATTCCTGTTGGCTAAATCGTGAATTACGCGTTTTCTGTTGGTAATACGGTTAAACTACCAACGCAATTCGATTCAATGGAATTTATGCATCTCCTGTTGGCTAAATCGTGAACTACCCGTTTTCTGTTGGTAATAGGGTTAAACTACCAACGGAATTCGATTCTCCACAACATTTACCATCAGAAACAATGGCTAACTCAAAACTGACAAAAAATGACTTGTCCAGTGTTAACGCGTCGACTTGCTGAAATGAGCATTTAAAAAAATTCGACAATTTTACTGATTTTAACCAGAAATACTGGAACATTAATTATTAATATATTTTATTATTGATACTAAAACAACATAAATTAGAGAGAAAAAAATCATTTTCTCATATTTTTCTTTATAATAATTACTTGAAAGAATAATAAATGGAAGTGATAAATACATAAAAGGAAGATAATAATAATTTGTCTGACGTTTCCAGTCGGATGCAAAGTGGACTATTATTCCGTTAATAATTAAACGATTTCTTTTTTATTATTAGAATCGTGCATGTCTCGGCGAATAAAATCAAGACGAACAATTATTCGCCTTAAGTCTTTGATTATTTCATACCTATCGTAATTAGTCTTTAGTTTTTCGTTAACTATTCAAAAAGGGGGAAAAACGCTCGGATTTCGGCCTCCAATTTTCGTCTTTTGTGTGTGCAAACAAGGAATTTTACAATTTGTTTACTTTATCGATTATATGAGATTTACGGTCGGGGGTGAGGGAGAAGGGTAAATGAGTTTATTAATAATTCAGGAATCTAAAACAACCCTGGGGGCTCAAATTTATTTGTTTTTGGTATTTTCTCCCTCGATGATTATGGTATAAAAAAATTTTTTTGTTACTAAAAACACTGTTGGGTTGTAAAGAAAAAGATATTTCAATTGCCGAATTTCGTCAGAGTTTAACCCATTAAAAAGGCGTTAAAAAACCGAAAGGGTAAACAAAAAGGACCGTTTGAAAAGGAGGTAACAAGGTATAAAAAGGAACTGGTGAAGGCACGTGGCCGCCAGAGAACAGGTGAAGAACCACCTGCCTCAGCGGCTTCACTTTCATCCTCGTCTTCTATTTTATCACTGCTCCCATTAAAGATTTTTTTTATAATTTTAGACTGACCCAATTTTAGAGAAATCTTGTTTACCGAAAATAAATTACGTCCGATTTATCCCACCCCCACAAATCTTCGTCGAAGGAGATCGATCTTCGTTAATGGCAGAGATCGATTTTCGAGCATTAGGACAGTGATTGTCCCTTATATCGATTTCGAAAGTAGTCATAGCCTGTCATGAGGTGACAGGCTTTTAGTCTCTTAGACCCATCCGATTTATCTGATTTGTGTCAAAAAAATTAAAAAATGTTTTTTTTTTTAAATTGACGTTTGACGTTTATATAATTTTTTAAAATTTTAGAATGCTGGAAGGGGCACCACGATTGCCTCCGAATCACCCCATCACCCCACCTTCAGGGACGCCACCGCCACCATATTGGAGAGTCCCCGAATACCATCCCGTCATCCATCACTCTTCCGCCATTAAATCTGGTAAGCATTCATCTGTTACGTCCCTCCATTTTTTTAAGACTTAACTATTGATGTTTTTGTTTAATTAAAAAAAAATTTAAATAATCATCTATTATGTACATTTTGAATAATCGAAGCACCTGAACCAATATTTCCAACTTCTTTTCAAATTTAAACCCGGAAGAAAAAAAAGGAGTTATTTATGGAACAGATGCATCGGTCATTAACATATCGGTTTTTACATAAAAAAAAGAACTAAAATTTTGATGTAGATTTCAGGCGCTCCGGGTACGAAGGGCGAACTCGACATCGGACAAAATTTTTTTTTTCATTTTCAGATTCTAGACCTTTGAAGAATACACCCATGTAATTTTTATATTGAGTTTGCCCTTTTCCCCTTTAAAATACGTAAAAACCGATATGATAATTAACTGCGATATCCGAGCGGGTACGAAGGGCGAACTCGTATCCTAGTCCACTACCCCCACTCCTTTTCCGGGAGCCCCACTCCTCTTGGAACAGCTCACCGCCACGAAATAAAAATATTTATACATTTTGTGAATTAATAATCGTAAAAAATATTCGAAAATTTTTAAAAAAACCCTTTCCTCTATGATTCTATAAAATCTAAAATCTCGCCACGAAAATTCCAGAGAGTGACTTTTCTGTCGAGTTCGCCCTTAACAGAAAACTTTAAAATGCGAATATCTCGAAACTACGTTTTGTCGAGTTCGCCCTTCGTACCCGGAGCGCCTCATTTATCTTGAGATGGGGGGGAAAAAAGGTCAGATCTCCAGAGTATTTATGTTTATGAAATTTCAGAATTTGGCGGAGGATTTCCATTTATGCCATATTTATGGCATCATGGTTTGTTCATACCTTATTCACCCGCTAGTCAAGAACCTGTAGATTAAGTCCGCATAGAGCAGGATCAGAAATGGGATGTACGCCCGAAAAGACGAAAATAGGTAAAATTTGGAGAATCGTTGAAGTCATAAATAATCCTTTAGTAGAAAAATATACGGAAATAATGAAGGAGGAAAGTGATGAAGAGATGCCGTTGAATCTGTCGATGAAACCGCGTAAGCCGGTCGAAATCTGGTCGCCGTGGTCGATGTGCGAGAAGTCCGGGCATATCGTACAACTTCACAGCCCTCCCCAGGCTCCATCGAGCACGACGACGAACTCACTTCCGAGCACACCCACACACACGCCCGAACGAAGCTTTCAGGTAAAGTGTAAATTATATCATGAATCACTTTTTTCCCTTTTCAAGTATTGATTAATCGATGTAATTACTAAAAATGCCTGTTGCATTTTATTATTCATCGTCTTATGAAAGAACTGGGAAAGTGACACGTGTCTATTCTTTTCTGTAATTGAATTTAATTTTTTTATTTCAGTGTCAACAATGTGGAAAAACGTTTAAAAGAAGTTCGACGCTTTCGACCCACCTTCTTATTCATTCGGATACCCGGCCTTACCCTTGTCAGTACTGCGGGAAGAGGTTCCATCAGAAGTCCGACATGAAGAAACACACTTACATCCATACAGGTGAGATTTCTTTCATTCTTTAGCGTACGAAATGACCCTGGATTGCCTCAAAAATCAGCCCAAAAATACCTAAGGGCCAAAAGGCCAAGACGAACGCACTAAAGTCGCACGAAGATGACGCCCAACGATAGAGAAAAACTCCGTAAATCCGATAAAGCCGCGCGTTATTTGCATTTGCCCCAAACGAGCATTCGCAGTTTTAAAGTGAACAGATAGAGGGAAACAATCAGACCAACCATTGAAAACTTGCAGTATCATAGTGGAAAAAGCCTGGAAACCCAGTGAAAAGAGTGCCGTCCATGAAGGCAGAAACGCCCAGAAAGTTGTTTCTTTGCTCCGAGATCATGATGACTTGCGGAAAAGAAAATTCGTGCAGGCATACAGGCCATGATCGCCCATCAAAATTGCTATCTTGCTAGATAGAAACAAATATGAATATTAAGCATAAAGAGCCGTTTTTAAATAAAGCTTTAAAATGGAAATAATGAATTGAGGGGTAAATCGATTCCCTAAGTAATAAAGATAATTGATTTCAGTGAAACGTGTCCCGCTCCCTTTGGTATCTGTAAACACACTTAGGTTATTGATAACGGCCCGTTGCCCTTCTAAGTGCTAATGCCAGTCGAAAATGGAAACAATCAAGAAATGACAATTAAAATCGATAAATTTCGACTTCCTTTCTTTCCCCGAAGTCTCCCAAAATCATAAATCGGACGATGACACAAAGACTTGATTGGATGATGACCCGCAATGGCTTCCACTTAAACCGTCAAATTAAACTGATTAAGGCGTCTTTATTGATACTAATTGACGCCGCCATAGCTTTTTAGATTTCTCTCAATTTATAACGGAAATATTAAATGGATATTGAATAGTGTAGCGCAATCGATTAAACACACGTTGAATAATCGATAAAACTCCTCGCTTACAGTCCGCGGTAATGTTCGGGTTAGAATCTCCGAAGACATAAGTGTTTTAAATCTTGTATTAGTAGTCACGTTCCGTAAGCACGCCATTTCCATATACAATTACATGCTGAATACTTCATTTTATTCCATCCACCTCTCCTGCTTTTATTTTCGTCTCGCAAGCCTGGACATGTGTTTATCTTTTTTTAATTTTCTGCTTTAGAAAATAAATCGATCATCCTTCGTAAAAGCCTCGTCGATTATAAGTTATCGGTTAATTGTAATTTCGAGAACAATTTTTTTTTTCGATTTCACAGCATATTGAATGACCTAATTTCAAAAAACAACAGAAGAATTCTTTGTGAGAAAAAGTGCGATACTTTCTGCATTGGTTTCAGAGCCCCTATGCGGATTTAAAATCAAACAGTTACCTTTAAAAGAAATCCCACCTGCACGGTTTGTCATGTCGTGTTTAATTTTGGTACCCTCATTTTCGTGATGTTGTAGTAGGTGTGATTTGTCGCCAGGCGTACGCGACGTGGTCGATTATTTTTTTCAACTCTCCGTTTGTTGTCGAAGTCCTTTGCCATATGCAGCCCGCATCTTACCAAGGTCAACCCCTATCCAGCCGCAGTTATTCAAACATTTTTTAAACCGGGAAAAATTGATTCACTTTCGGTCGATGACATAACTTTCAGTTTGTAAAACGCAGAAGCATTTTTCGATATGAACCCTAAGCAGTTCTTTAGCAAAAGACAAGAACAAATCCTTGGAACTCGTCATAGAAATGAACGAACTCTTGAGGATTCCAACGAATCTCAAACCCAAGCGTGAGGGTCAGTTCATTTACTAGCCACACCTTGACTGAGCGACTTTTAACGAATGAGCGTTACACGCCGAGCGTGAGGGGTCGTGTCATTTACTACCCACTCTTGACTGAAGATTAACCGAATGAGCGTTACACACCGAGCGTGAGGGGTCATCATTTACTCCACACTTCTTGACTTGACCGACTTTAACCGACATTCTTGACTGAGCCGACTTTAAACCGAATGAGCGTTACAGCCGAGAGTGAGGGTCAGGTCATTTACTACCCACACTCTTGACTTGAGCCGATTTGACCGAATGAGCGTTACACGCCGAGCGTGAGGGGTCAGTCTTACACCCACACTTTTGACTGAGCCGACTTTAACCGAATGAGCGTTACACGCGAGCGTGAGGGGTCAGTCATTTACTACACACTCTTGACTTAGCCGAATGAGCGTTACACGCCGAGCGTGAGGGGTCAGTGTCATTTACTTTCCACACTCTTGACTTGAGCCGACTTTAACCGAATGAGCGTTACACGCCGAGCGTGAGGGGTCAGTGCCATTTACTCCACACTCTTGACTTGAGCCGACTTTAACCGAATGAGCGTTACACGCGTGAGGGTCAGTGTCATTTACTACCACACTTTGACTGAGCCGACTTGCCGAATGAGCGTTACTTAGAGCGTGAGGGGGTGTCATTACTACCCACACTCTTGACTTGAGCCGACTTAACCGAATGAGCGTTACACTTAGGTGAGGGGTCAGTCATTTACTACCCACACTTGACTTGAGCGACTTTAACCGAATGACGCCACGCCGAGCGTGAGGGGTCATGTCATTTACCCACACTTTGACTTGAGCCGACTTTTCCGATGAGCGTTACACGCCGAGGTGAGGGGTCAGTGTCATTTACTACCCACACTCTTGACTTGAGCCGACTTTAACCGAATGAGCGTTACAGAGCGTGAGGGGTCAGTGTCATTTACTTTCCACACTTGACTTGAGCCGCTTTAACCGAATGAGCGTTACACGAGCGTGAGGGGTCAGTGTCATTTACTACCCACACACTTAACTGAGCCGACTTTAACCGAATGAGCGTTACACGCCGAGCGTGAGGGGTCAGTGTCATTTACTTTCCACACTCTTGACTTGAGCCGACTTTAACCGAATGAGCGTTACACGCCGAGCGTGAGGGGTCATGTCATTTACCCACACTTTTGACTTGAGCCGACTTTAACCGAATGAGCGTTCTCGCCGAGCGTGAGGGGTCAATGTCATTTACCCACACTTTGACTTGAGCCGACTTTAACCGAATGAGCGTTACACGCCGAGCGGAGGGGTCATTGTCATTTACTACCACACTTGACTTGAGCCGACTTTAACCGAATGAGCGTTACACGCCGAGAGTGAGGGGTCAGTATCATTTACTACCCACACTCTTGACTTGAGCCGACTTTAACCGAATGAGCGTTACACGCCGAGAGTGAGGGGTCAGTGTCATTTACTACCACACTCTTACTCGAGCGACTTTAACCGAATGAGCGTTACACATCGAGCGTGAGGTCAGTGTCACTTACTTCCACTCTCTTGACTTGAGCCGACTTTAACCGAATGAGCGTTACATCGAGCGTGAGGTCAGTGTCATTACTTCCACTCTCTTGACTTGAGCCTACTTTAACCGAATGAGCGTTACACACCGAGCGCGAGGGGTCAGTGTCATTTACTATCCACACTCTTGACTTGAGCCGACTTTAACCCAATGAGCGTTACACGCCGAGCGTGAGGGCTCAGTGTCATTTACTACCCACACTTGACTTGAGCCTACTTTAACCGAATGAGCGTTACACGCTGAGCGTGACGGGTCAGTGTCATTTAGGTACTATCCACACTCTTGACTTGAGCCGACTTTAACCGAATGAGCGTTACACGCCGTGCGTGAGGGTCAGTGTCATTTACTATCCACACTCTTGACTTGAGCCGAATTTAACCGAATGAGCGTTACATACCGAGCGTGAGGGGTCAGTGTCATTTACTACCCCCATTCTTGACTTGTGCCGACTTTAACCGAATGAGCGTTACACCGACGTGACGGCTCAGCCTCATTCAAACTCTGGAGTCTAAGTCTTGTTTTTTTGGCCCACAATAACTTCCGCAAATACAGTAAAAGAGATAGAAAAAACCGGCAACCTGTTTGTTTGAGAAGATGATTGAGGTCGAAAAGAGTTGTTTGTGTTAATTGTCACGTTAATTTAAAAATGCGCCAATCTACAACAAAAAGGGAGCCAAAACGTACCCTGAATTAATAATTTCCGGTCCATTAGACGGTTTCCGACTCGACAAATAAAAAAAGAGTCTTATGATTAACGAATCGATCCAGGGTTTTATGGGTACTTGTCATGCCATAGTGATCAACATGTAAAATTTCTATTTTTCTAGGTGAGAAGCCGCACAAATGCGTTGTGTGTTCGAAAGCGTTTTCGCAGTCATCGAATTGATAACGCATATGAGGAAACACACCGGATACAAGCCTTTCGCGTGCGGACTCTGCGAGAAGGCGTTCCAGCGCAAAGTCGATTTGAGGAGACACCGCGAAAGCCAACATCCGAGCGCCGCATGGCCGGGAGACAGCAACGTCAAACCATGGACTCCAGACACGACCACACCTCACGAAAAAGAATGGTCTCGCATCAAAAAAGAAGAAGATTACGCATCAAAATGAACTCTCCCCTTTCTAAAAACGGTTCTTCCAAAGTCTAAGTTACCGCGCTCTGCACAATTTGTGCACAAAAATGTTGCCTATGCGGTTAAAAAGGGCAACTCGAAAAGGATCCCCTTTTCACAGAATTTAATGGCAACCTCACTGTTACCACTATAATTTTTTTTTTTTAAAGTCTGGTTTTGTTAGTCTAGTCGACTACAGTCATAATTTTTGTTTTTAAAAAAACACAACCCCTCTAGGGGTTCAAAATAGTCAAAGGATGAGTTTTGAAAGTCATTCTAGTTTTATACCCTGTACAGCTTTTACAGGCTTAGGCCTGCAAGACTTATGCCAAATGTAAATAAAGGGGACCAAAATCATTCCGTCCTTAATATAGAGATTGCTTATAGCATTATTTTTAAAAAAAAGAAACTTCTAGGTGACTTAAGTCCCGTTTAAAAGTTATTGTATATTTTTGTTCCTAAATTTGTATTAAATATTTTTAAAGAGACTTTTTGTAAAATTGGCACACGAGTCTCTCTAACTGCACCGAAAATATGGTTTTTTTGACCCTAAATCAGCTAGTAAACCAAAGAAAATGGATAATACAAGTGGAAAAAATTTTCCCAAAAAAATTAAAGCAACGAAGACATTTTTCCAAATGCCTTTTTTGTATGTAGTTTAGAATTTTTTTTGTGATATTGTATTAAGCATTGTAGATAAATTTTTTTTTGTTTTTAATAAAACAAACACCAAGGTTGCCTTAAAAATAAATTTGTCTCCTGAAAGAGCGAATTCTGTATAGAAAAAATAAATCTTTTAAAAATAATTGTTTTTTTATTTTATCTAAAATTATTATTAACAATAGAATTTTTTGATAAATAATCTTCAAGGATTTTTCATTTCGAAGCGGGCGACTTCAATTGTTCGAAATTGTCATTAAAAATTAACGATTTCGTAATTACTTCTTGTAATTGGCGGCTCGACCCATTTCGTTTCGTTAGATTAATTAGATTGAAAACAAGAAAATCGTTTTTTTTACCCATTTTGTCGACGTTTTGGCAGAAAGATAAAGGTGTCGACATTCTGGAGAAAGAAACGTCAGTTTTAAAAAGATAAGAAATTAGAAAATCAAGTTTAAAACTAAGGAAAAAATTGATTCTAAAAATGGCCATGACTCTAGAATGACCGTGGGGTTTTTATCAAAGATCCACTTGGTTGAGCGCGGATTTTCATGCGTGTACTGATAGTAAGAAACCTCCGGTGATAACAAACTCATTAAAAAGCACCATAAACAAAGGAGGTTCATATCGAGTTGCAGCAAAATGTCGAAGGAAGCCCTTTTTGTATTATTTTTCAACAGAAGCCAATTCAGGGAGGAGTTGATAAATAGAAAGTTTATCCTTTTCACCAAAACCGTGGAGTATTTAGTTACGATAAAATTTCTATCCCTAAAAAGGGCCTGACATCCCATTAGTATACGCCTCTTTTTTTTTTTATACCCCCTCAACTTAAGTATAGAGGTCGGAGTTGTGGGTGAATCATCACTGAATTAGATATGTCCAACTCACACAAATCACTGGGTCTCCCGCGCATTACACCTGGGATCCACCACAGCTGTTATTACCCATTTCCCTCCCTTGTGATACCCCTCCTACCCGTCACCGATTAGCCCTCACGACAGTCCCACCGTTATGTTATATTTAACGGTTTTTTTCGCCTGATATGGATAGACAGTAAATTGGAAATTTTTTTCTTCAAAATCAAGAAGCATATGAGCAATAAAGCATAGAAGAATATGTGATATGCTGTTTGGTTTTCTTCATCTTTCTGCTTGCTGCATCTTTTGGGTCAGTACAGTTGGGACAGTACGCTTTTAATGATTTATGATATCTCTCTTTAACTAGAGATGGGTTCATGACTTGGGGAGCTGAAAAAAAGATAGACAGACATTCTGAAGCTGAAAGTTGGCTAGAACTTCAGCCCAGTCTGTCGCATATGAAGAAGTAGACGAATATTCTTCCAATGAGCTAGTATTCCCTGTGTACTGCCTTGAAAGGTACTGCAAGATGGAGCGTTGATTCGCTAGATCACTTTTTATGAATCTTTTAGTTAAAATCGAGGTGTTAAAGCGTGAAATGTGAATGAACATAAAAAGATGTGGAGGATTGAAGTGGGTGAAGAAGGAGGGGAAGAGTGCGTGCCAGACACAAGACCTGATTCTTTGTAATGAGGCCACCCCCGGTTCACGTTCACCTGCTCCACCTGTCATCCAGCTGGATTTTATCACTTTTATATTCCTCTCCCCACTTCACCATTCTTCTTCAGATAAAATCGTAATCCTAATAAAATCTCATTTTTATTTAGCCAGAAACTGACCCCATTGGAACTACGCAAGTACTATTAAAAGTGATGACTAAGGTTCAAATTATTCTAGGTATTAAATTTGTCGCAAAGAAATTTATTGTGATACCCTTGAGAGATGGTTTACGGAATTGGGTCTTCAAAACCTCGTGGGGACAGTGTCAAAAGTGGTATTTTTCATTTTTATCACCTCCTTATAACTTAAGAGTATTTTACCCTCCATGTCGGGTTTTTAGGGAAGGGTCTTCCAGAACCTAAGGGTCAAATCGATTATGGATCTATACCAATCTTAATTTGTCTGTGGTTCGGGCCGGCCGTCCGTACGGTCGTAGCATTTATTTTTTTAAACGCGTTATAAACCGATTTTCACCACATTT
Organism: Orius insidiosus; assembly: GCA_014119065.1. Classification (NCBI taxonomy): domain Eukaryota; kingdom Metazoa; phylum Arthropoda; class Insecta; order Hemiptera; family Anthocoridae; genus Orius; species Orius insidiosus. The sequence goes on from JACGAQ010000489.1 coordinate 94,317, forward strand.
CTACACATTCTTCCTAAATAGTTGAAAAATATTGCAACGAGAGCGATTTTGAATTTCGAAAAAATGGCGGAGATATGTCCCAACCGTTGGTCCCATTTTCACCAATTACTTCTTATATTTTTTAAGAATTTTTGGTGTAAAAAAAATTATCATTTTGCTAAATGAATTATCATTTTAGAAGGGAGAAATTTCATAATTCCACCCGTTACGAGAAGGACCTCCCTTGGGCAAAAATCTCATTATTTTTACCTTGATACCTACTTAGAAAATTATTTGAAAAAAAAAAACTGCTCTAAAAAAGAAAACTTAGATAATTTTTCGAATTTCGAATTCGTTATAGTTTCCCCTCAGTTATACTTCCCCTCCCTATACTTCCCCCTTCGTTATACTTTCCCTCCCTTATACTTCGCCTTCTGTTATACTTCCCCCTCCTATATTTTTACTTCTCTTTAAGGAAGTTTTCGTTGGAAGCTCTTCAAACTAGTACTTTTTTACAAATTTGTCAAAAAAATTTCTTGAAAAAATAATTAGAAAATTTCTCTTAAAAATAAATTTTGCAAAAATAACTTAGCACATTTTTCGGAAAAAAAAAGGGAAATTGTTCAAAATTCAGAAGTGCCTACTTGAAATTATACATACTTTCCCTCCTTTATACTTCCCCTCCGTTGTACTCCCCCTCTTTAATACGTCCCCCTCAACATTGCTCCTTCTCTTTTAGGAAGTTTTCGTTGGAAGCTCTTCAAACTAGTACTTTTTTTTAGTTTTTCTCGCGAAAAACCTGATCTTCGTTTATTGGTATTTGGGAAGTCACTTTTGGATTCATTTTTGAAAGTGTTAGAAATTCCGAAAAATTTTCCCTAATTTCTCTACATTTCTTAGCCAATCTCAGTAATCCAACCTTTTGCCGGGGCTCTACAGTCAAAGCCCAAGAAATTGAGTTGCTGGATGAAAAGGAATATAGACGTAATAAAGGGATAATAGGAGTGTATACCAGTTTAAGAGGAACCGAGTTGATTTATATGAGGCTTGTGGCCTGGGTCGTGTGCCTCGATAATTATCTCTTTCGGGAAGAGATTCTTTCAGGAAGGTAGATGATTCTAGAGCAGGTGGTTCCTAATACAAATCTCTGCGCCCTTTCCGACCGCAGCCGGCCGCCGGCTTTCCGTCTGTCTTACTTCCGTATTCCATCAGGGCAAATATACCTCTTGATAAACAACCATTTTTTAAATCAAATCTTCTTATTTCATAGGTGAAATCACGAAATTACAGCTGTGTCTTATAAGTAACTTAGGAGAATCGACTTTTTACGAAATTATTTTATTATTAATGATCTGGGCGACTAAATATAATGGCCCGAAAAGAATGATAATAAAAGAAGAATTTTTAAAAGATTCACGACCCTAAGCGATTATTGATTGTCACCGTCGATATCTGAGCATATTTTCTTTTGACCCCACCTTCCTCCCAGTTCGTCCCTCGAACTCCAAACGGCGTTTTGATAATAGCTTAAGACTCCACAGTTTATGAATAATCCAAAGATGGATTTCCTTTTTTTTAAATTTATTATTAACGTGAAAAAAGGGGAAAAAAAACTCGGGGATTTTTAATTGCTGATTGCCCTTAAATTAACAAATCGTTTTTTTCCCCAGTCCCCTACTATCACGCTTTTCCAGATAAATCTATAAATTTTCAATATTCATAGGTTAAATACGGTCACCTCTCGCCCTCAGCTCTGCACGAAATGGTAATTAATTGAAAACGGTATTGTAATTGGTAAAACAATTATGGAATTTTATTGTCCTTGTAGAGGGACAACTATTACAAAGAAAAGATGTACGAGTTAACCGGTTATTTGCTGGTCAATTATAAAAAAAATATTTAAGAAAAAGGGCTTTTTTTAGGTAATTAAATTTACCAATATAAATGCCCCAATTTCCTTTAATTTTCAAACTGTCCATTTATTATGTAAAGTTAATTTTTTTTAATGAATGGGTTCAATGAATGCGTAATTTCTTTTGAAACGTACTAGTCTGAACGAGGGAACTTCCTCGTCATAGGTTTTTATCCCTAACATCAAAAAGTTTTGATTTGAGGTGGAAAAAATGAGAGTCTTCCCCGAGCCAGGCTACACGGTACAGGGGTAAAAAGCCCGTTTTTCTCCCTACTAATGGGAAAAAATTCTTATAATTGTTCGCCATTTTTGTAAAAATCAAAAAAAGCTTTGGGCATTTTCAAGTTAAAAATCTTTTTATTTTGAAAATGGATTTTTTCATCTTTTGGGAAAACAAAATTCGTTAAATGGACAAATTCTTGAGTTTCTTACCAAAAAAAATGGATTTTTTTCTTTTTTTGTGGGCTATTTTCTATCAATTTTTATTTTAAAAAATTATTTAGAATCTATTAAGTCTCTAAATTACCTTTGTACAAAGAAAGGTTTGAATTTTTAACTTTAAGAAGTTATTGTGATACCCTCGACGTCGGGTTTTTGGGGAAGGGTCTTCCTGACTCCGGAAGGTCAAATCGAATATTGATCTTAACCGATCTCAACTTTGTCTGTGGTGCCGGCCGGCCGTCCGTCCGTTGCATTTTTCCGAAACCCTTCACGGCCTCAGTTTTGAACCGATTTTCACCAAATTTTTACATCATCTTCCTTAGTCGGTGAACAAGAATGTAGCGTGGGCGTTTTTTGAATTTCGAAAAAATGGCGGAGATATGTCTGTTTAAAGTTTTAATTTTCCGGAACATTTTACGGCCTTTGAAAAAAGAAAAAAATTTTTTTGAAAAAATAAAATCCTAAAGACATTTTTTGAAAAAAAGAAAAAGAACTTACAAAATTTCTCAAAAAAAAACTGAAAAAAGTTTTTGAAAAAAAAAAAAAACTTCCCCCTCGTTATACTTCCCTCCTTTGTACTTCCCCTCCTTTATACTACCCCCTCCTTTATACCGCCCTTCTTTAATTGTACCCCCTCCTATATTTTTACTTCTCTTTTAGGAGGTTTTCGTTGGAAGCTCTTCAAACTAGTTCTTAATTTTTGACTCAATGTTTTAATTTTTGGCTTAGGATTTCCATTTTGCAAAATGGAAGATGGGTAGAAGGGCATTTTTCAAAATGACAATTTTGATCTCCCAATACATAAAGATACCCAACATTAAAATAATCAATTTTCAAAATTAAATTCGGATCATTTTTCAGGAAAAAAGACTTATCCTAACCATCCACCTCAGCCTTAAAATCTCCATAATTTAAAAGCGTCCATTGGTCTTTTATGTCACTAACTGCAATAGGTAGATTCTGAAAAAATCTAACTAAAATTCAATATTTCATTTTGATATTTATCGCTTTATTTACTGGTTATTTACTTCCCATTTTGGGTATTTTCGAGGGGTTTATTTTCCGATTATCTTTTACAAATATGTTTGATCTAAGGACGATTAGATTGAAGATCATGATTTTTTTCTGGAGAAAGTTACGGCCGGCCAGGTGCTTGCCTTGAGGCATATGGTCAGCGAGAGTTAGCGCGTGCCCCCTTCCCCCTTTTTTACCATTGATCTTGAACTTAAAATCACTCAAAATCCATCTTAGAAAATTAATTAATCAATTTTTCATTAAAAATGCGTACTCCGAAATCCGGCTTCAATGTAAAACGGAAAAAACTAGATAAAAATTTTTTTGTAAAAATTCCGTAAATTTAATATTTTATAAATTTTTGTTATTTATATTCAAACCGCAAATACGAGAACTCAATATTATGGTTCCCGGCTGAAGTTATAAACGGTGCAATTTACTCTTCGAGTAATTATTAAAAAGAAAAAGTTAAGAACAAGTCAACCCTTTAAAATAAAATAAAAACTCGTGGTCTTTTGAACATTTCAAAAATGCTTAAGAGTTTCGACCTATAATTTTCCGATCAACTTTTCCTTCCCCACCCTTCTTACCACCGAAATTATCCTTTAAAGTGGAATATTCTAGAGTGTAACCGCCTAAAATATTTTATAAATCTTGTTAATTATTTTGATAATAGGGCAATTTAAAGGGAGAAAATTGTTTTGAAAAGACTTTCTTTGTAGACTCGGATAAAATATTCAGGACGAGGATCTGCTCAGGGCGTGTCACCACTAAACTCAGACACATTATCTATCGTAACCAATTATTTCTTTTGTTTTGTTTCAAGTAAGCCCTTTTATTTTCTAAAAAATTTAAATTCACCGATGAACTAAAAAATATTGTATTAACCTCAATGAATGCTTTGAGTTTTCTCAAATCAGGTTACAATATTTTTTAATTTTCTTCAAAGAATCTAATTATTTATATAACAATTATTAATTATTAATTATTTAAATGATTAATTATAACAAAGAATTTCATTATTTTCAAAGAGATGTTATTGTGACGCCCTCCAAGACACGGTCTCTGGGAAAAGGGTCTTCCTGGTATAGGAAAATTCGTTTTTTTAAAACATTTTTACTTAAAATTATTCTTTTCTTTTTATGTTATAAAAATAATTGTTGAGGAAGTGGCGACAGACGTATCGGCTCATGTAGGTTCACGCTGGGGCAATAGGTAGCAGCACGTTCCTCGATCCTACTGAAGTTCTTGCTTTGTCGACCCTTCGAAAGATGGCAGCCGAGTTCAACTTTTCAAACGAAATAAATGAGACGAGTTCTTACTCCGAGGATAGAATTCTCTACCATCACCACAATAAAAATAAATCCATAAACAAAACAAAAATAAATGAAAATCAAATTTTTCAACTATGTATAAACTAATACATATATAATAACTGTCTGTGTTCGGGCGCTTCATTTGACTTGGCTTTAGTAGTAAAACATAGACGAGACCTCAGTCCGTCTAGGAGTTATGATATTCAACTTCCTAAAAAAAGTTATATGTATAGTTTCTTAAGAAATGGAGGGGTGTTATAAACATCCCTTTTTAGATCCTTTCCCTAGGATAGGTTTTAAGTGAAAATCAAGGATTTTATTATCAGCCAATGAGAGCACTCCGCTCGTGGACTCCTTGAGGTACCTCATAGCTACCTACTATGAAAAAAAAGGAGGGAAAACGGAAGGATTCCTTTAATTTAGGCAATCAGAGCCCTCCATTCGATGACACCTTAAGGTTCCTCAATAGTTCCCTTGAAAAAAAGGAGGGAAATCGGATGGATTCTTTTTATTTTGCCAATGAGAGCCCTCAGTTCGAGGACTCCTTAAGGTTCCTAAGTAGCTCCCTTGAAAAAAAGGAGGGAGAGCGGAAGGATTCCTTTTATTTAGCCAATGAGAGCCCACTATTAGATGACGCCTTAAGGTGCCTCAATAGCTATCTTGCAAAAAAGGAGGGAGATCGGAAGGATTCCTTTTATTTAGCCAATCAGAGCCCTCAGTTCGAGGACTCCTTAAGGTTCCTCAATAGCTCCCTTGAAAAAAAGGAGGGAAATTGGAAGGACTCCTTCTATTTAGCCAATGAGAGCCCACCATTCGATGACGCCTTATAATGCTTCACAATAGGTACCTTGAAAAAAGGACGAAATCGGGAGGATTTCTTTCATTTAGCCAATGAGAGCCCTCCTTTTTGTCCTTTTGATGACACCTTAAGGTTCCTCAATAGCAACCTCGAAAATAATTAGGGAAGGATTCCTTTTATTTAGCCAATGAAAGCCCTCCGTTCGGGGACACCTAAAGGAGTCTCAATACCTATCTTGAAAAAAAAAAAAGGAGGGAATTCGGAAGGATTCCTTTCATTTAGCCAATGAGAGGCCACCATTAGAAGACGCCTTAAAATGCTTCAATAGCTACCTTGAAAAAAAAGGATGGAAATCGGAAGGTTTCCTTTTATTTAGCCAATGAGAGCTCTCCGTTCAGGGACACCTTAAGGTTCCTCAATAGCTCCCTTGAAAAAAAGGATGGAGATCGGAAGGATTCCTTTTATTTAGCCAATGCGATTGGATGACGCCTTAAAATACTTCAATGGGTACCTTGAAAAAAGGACGGATATCGGAAGGATTCCTTTAATTTAGCCAATGAGAGCCCCCCTTTCAGTCCTTTTGATGACACCTTAAGGTTCCTCAATAGCTACCTTGAAAATAATTAGGGAAGGATTCCTTTTATTTAGCCAATGAGAGCCCTCCTTTCGTTGACATTTTAAGGTTTTTGTTACTGTTGGAGCATTATTTTAAATATAAATAATAGTTGAATGTATAGAAACAAAATGTCCTAATTTTTTTGAAAGTTTGCTTTACTGAAGAAAGGGATTCCCTCCTATCTTTCACTCAATGAAGGATATGAAAAAAGACGTGTTTGAAGAGTGGTTCAGACATGGGATACCGTCATCCATCAACCTCCCAATCCCCGAGTAAAAGTATCGAGGAGGACAGACGGAAAATGAAAGGGAGCCGGATTGGTGCGAGAAGATGGCGGTGAGGAAAGAAATCTCTCGTTGGTTCAAATCTAAGGAGCAGTGCTTCAGACTCTGGGAAAGTACCAAATGTTCGAAACCCTTAATGACATTTCTATCTTTCCTCTCTCACCTCCCGCCCTTTCAAAACGAATCAATATGAGGTTTTTATTCAACTTGAAGAAAAAGAGATTTTCTTTTTTAAAATGAAGTGAACAATTTGAAGGGTTATATTGAAGGTTGTATAAAAAAGTATTATTCTCTTTAGAGGGCTCTATAATGTGAAGTCGAGGTGTAAAGCTCACCTCCCTCGCCCGCCCAGCCGACGTCAGACAATTCTCGAGATGGATTCGATCAGGTTTATTATAGACTTGAGACTTAAAACCCTTTCAAATTTATCGCTTTTCTCCCATAAAGAATCAATCTTTTCCTTCCCCGAACACGTTTTAGATTTCCAACTTTCCTCTTTTTCCAACATTCGAAGAATTGATTTAAAATTGCGAGGAATTTTTAAAAAGAAAATAAGGATGAGGGTAAAAATGACTATATGGAATGATATAAAAAGAACCCTCTTTTAGTCGGATTATAAAAAATATATGTCACCGTCCCTCAGAGTCAAATCCAAATAATCAATTTATAAGAAAACCCTCGATAAAACCGAGTTGATAATTTATGCATTGGATTTGAGAGGACTTGGGCGTTTGGGAAAGAAGGGCCCGGAGAGCTGTTGATTTCCAATCATTACCATAACCCTTGGCCCTATGGGAACGGTAGGGATCGGTGAAGGCGAAAGGTTCTTTCCCTGACAAAACGAGCCCTTTGGGGGGGCCTCGGAGCCCACAGAATTGAAGACGGTTCCCTCCATAACCCTCGGAGAGGGTAAAAAAGAAGGAATTTTTATAGCAAGCACGGGAGCTGTTCCTAGACCAAGACAACCGAACCCCAATACTTGAAACCCTCCTGGAATTATTTTATTCACAATTTTATAAATCGTCCAATTCTTTCAATACCCAAGGAAAATAGACAAAAATCCCTTCTTCTGCGAGAATTTGGTCCTTTTCTGGTATATTTTCTCAAAAATTATACCTTCAAGCCGTGAATTTCTCCGTAAAAATGCGACGGACGGCCGGCACCACAGACATCATGATCGGAAAAGACCACCAATCAGTTTTCCTCTGCGTGGTGTGGAAGACCCTTTTCCAGAGATGCCCAAAAATGATTATGCAAATATTACCAAGGAAGGCGATCTAAGAATCGTTAAAAAAGGGTTTCTGGTGGCCAAAATACCAAGACAAACGCTTAAAAATCTGTTAAAAATAGGGTTTTTTATCCGAAAAATTGAGGAAAACCTAAAAACATTTTTTTATAGTCCAAAAAACCGAGGAAACCCACAAAAAAGTTGTTGAAAGGGGGTCGCTTGGCTCAAAAACTGAGGAAAACTTGATGACGTGATCGAGAAAAATTCAAAAACAACCTTTCAAAAAGAAGGATTCTAGGCCAAATAGCGCCAGAAATTTGGGGGAAAATAGGGTTTATTTGTTCTCAAACTTAGGAAAACTGGGTTTACTCGGTCTAAAACTCGTTAAAAAGAGGGTTTTGATACCAAATTACAGAAAAAATTGCTTAAACATCTGTTAAAAATGGGGTTTCTAGGCCGAAAAATCAAGGAAAACCGAAAAACATTTTTTCAAAATGTGGTTTATAGGCCAAAAAACCGAGGAAAGCCACAAAAAAAGTTGTTGAAATTGGGTCGTTAGGCTCAAAAACTGAGGAAAACTCTTGAAAATTTAATAAAAAGAGGTTTAATCGGTCAAAATACGTTGGAAAAGCCGAATGATCGAGAAAAATCCAAAAACATCCTTTCAAAAAGAAGGTTTCTAGGCCAAAAAGCGCCAGAAATTTGGGGGGAAATTGGGTTGTTTGTTCTCAATGTGAGGAAAACTAAGTTTACTCAGTTTAAAACTCGTTAAAAAGAAGTTTTGATTGCCAAAATGCCGATAAAATTGCTTAAACACTTGTTAAAATGGGGTTTATTGGCCGAAAAGTTGAGGAAAACCTAAAAATTTTTTTTCAAAATGTGGTTTATAGCCCAAAAAACCGAGGAAACCCACAAAAAAGTTTGTTGAAAGAGGGTCACTTGGCTCAAAATCTGAGGAAAGCTCTTGAAAATCTGATGAAAAGAGGTTTACGCTGTCAAAATACGTAGGAATAGCCAAATGATCGAGAAAAAATCCAAAAACAACCTTTCAAAAAGAAGGTTTTCAGGGCAAAAAGCGCCAGAAATTTGGGGGAAAATTGGATTTCTTTGTTCTCAAACTGAGGAAAACTCTTGAAATTCCGATAAAAAGAGGTCTAATCGGTCAAAATACGTAGGAAAAGCCGAATGATCTAGAAAAATCCGAAAACATCCTATCAAAAAGAAGATTTCTAGGCCAAAAAGCGCCAGAAATTTAGGAAAAAATGGTGTTCCTTTGTTCTCAAGGTGAGGAAAACTGGGTTTACTCGGTCTAAAACTCTTTAAAAAGGGGTTTTTGATTGGATTTTTGAAAAAATTGCTTAAACATCTGTTAAAAATGAGGTTGCTTGGCCAAAAAGTTGAGGAAAACCTAAAAAAATTTTTTCAAAATGTGGTTTGCAGGCCAAAAAAACCGAGGATGCCCACATAAAACGTTTGTTGACAAGTGGGTCGCTTGGCATCAAAATAGAGCGTAGAAGAAGCCGAAAAACCTGTTTTTCCTAATTTTTTAAAATTTTTGAGGATTTCTTGGTGTTAATCTCCTTAAATGTAAGCCCTTGCTTTAATCGAGCTTTTGGAAAAAAAAATTATACATTTTGTGATCAGGATAGCGATTTATTTATAGAAAAAAAAAGGGGGGAACAAGTGATTGTGGCAGGTGTTATGACACTTGTGGTGTTCCCATGATCGTCGCCCTCTTCGACATCATCGGCCATCACCCTTTTCGAGTTTCTCCTCTTCACTGGATCATTAAGTCCGAGTTTCTGAAGCGTGTCGGTTGTTGTTCGATGAGGGGGATCATCGTTTCAATCCTCCGTGGTTTTCTTTTCGGATGATCATTGCCCTCCTTTTATACGCCCGCGAGAAGGGTCAGTCCCTTTATAAATCCCCACAGCTGTAAAACGTCAATTGGAATATTAAACATTGTGAGAAGAGGCTAACTATTTATACAAATTGACACCATTAAGCGATTCCAACTACTTAAAAAGTTATAGCCGTGAACTGAATTTCTGACGTCAGACGACCAGAATTGATAGATCTAGAATCTAGACGACTGCGCTTTTCCGAGATTTTTTTAGGGCAAAGTTTAAACTGATCATGCAGGCGTTCATCACCCCGCCCCGCGACATAAAAATGTGAAGAGTAGTCGAGGTAAGCCCTCAAAAATGATGTTTAGCGGCAGCCAGGACCGACGAAAACGTCATAAAACTCGCGAAAACCCTTTTTTTTGGTCTACCGAGACAGAAAATCTGATCAAACGATGGTCGGGGGTTTCATCGGACGAAAAAGGTTTTCAACGCCCCTAAAGCTGGTAAGAAGGGAGTTGGTTTGCCCAAAGAGCGATAAAAACGCTCTAAAATCTGCGGAGAAAAGAAGGATGCTCGGCCGAATGTATGTGGGAAATTCCCTGAAATCTGATTAAAAGGGTATTCTCGGCCAAAAGAGGCGACGAAAACGCTCTAAAATCAGGGGAAAATGAAGGTTGCTCCGCCGTATGAGTAAGGATAACTTCTGGAAATCTGATTAACTGGGGTTTTCTCGTTTTTTCGGCCAAAAGAGGCGATAAAAACGCTCTAAAATCGGGGAAAAAGAAGGTTGCTCTGCCGAGGTAAATTCCCTGAAATCTGGTTAAAAGTGTTTTTTCGTTTTCTCGGCTAAAAGAGGCGATGAAAAGAAGGTTGCTCCGCCGTATGAGTAATGAAAACTTCTGGAAATCTCATTAACTGGGGTTTTTTCGGCCAAAAGAGGCGATGAAAAATCTCCAAAATCAGGTAAAAAAGAAGGTTGCTCTGCCGAATGGGTGAGGTAAATTCCCTGAAATCTGGTTAAAAGGGTTTTCTCGTTTTCTCGGCCAAAACAGGCGATGAAAACGCTCTAAAATCGGGGAAAAAGAAGGTTGCTCCGCCCGCGCCGTATGAGTAAGGAAAACTTCCGGAAATCTCATTAACTGGGGTTTTCTCGGCCAAAAGAGGCGATGAAAATCTCCAAAATCAGGTAAAAAAGAAGGTTGCTCGGCCGAATGTGCGAGGGAAATTCCCTGAAATCTAATTTACAGGGGTTTTCTCGTTTTCTCGGCCGAAAGAGGCGACGAAAACGCTCCAAAATCAGGGAAAAAAGAAAATTCCCCGGCCGTATGAACAAGGAAAACTTCTGGAAATTTGATATGCATGATTTTTCTCGTTTTTTTCGGTCGAAATAGTTAGGAAATGGCCAAAAATCTCCTTTGATGCTTATATGACCAGAACGCAGAACATTCTGCGTTTCCTACTTCGCTGAGGATTCTCTCAAGAGGCATCACATTCTTCATGTTGGCTTACATTTTAATTCTAAAATGGATAATATGTTTGCGTTTTTTTATTAACATAATACTGGATGAAAATGTTGGTACGCCATGAGGGACGCTTAAATTCTTTTTTTTAAATAAAAATAAAACCGCCCTTTTAAAATGGTTACACGTTGAACAAACAATGAAGCGGGTCTTTGTTAAAACAGAATGTTCTTCACAATAATTTCTACTTTGGGCTTAATCAGCTTTTTCTTTTTCCCCCTAGTTGGTGTTTTTTCTTTCTACCTCTCGTGGGAAATGGAATAAAAACGACTTATGCAACATTTTTAAATATTTTACGTTGAATGTTTATCTCTTTGATCGTCGGAGTAGAAAATCAACCCCCCGCCTACCGTTGAGAATCGGTGATTCCGTTCGAATCGTTTCGCTAACGTTCTTCGAGTATTCCCTCGGTTTAATTTGCAATGCTAAATTTAGAGGGTGGGTGGGGGGCTCGGGAGAAACACGGTACAATCGAGCCAATGGCTCCCCAGTGCCTTCACAACCGATACAGGATTCAATGCATTTCAATACAAAACCCCCCCACAAGGAGCAATCTCTATCCAAAAGAGGGCGCAGGACCGCCCTTCTTCAACAGACCAATTGAGATTATGTAAATTTTTATTTAAAAAAATAAAAAGAAGCTTAGAAAAAAATATATTTTATAAAATATGAAGGGAAATCTCTTATTGCATTCTTTGGTTCAAGGTCCTCGGGATATTGAAGATTTCCAAGGTCGCCTTTCTTCCAGGAATTTCTAGCATTCAACAATCTCTGGAGCTTAGAAGGACCCTATACTAAATCAAGGAGAGAGGAAAAAATCTTATCGAATATTTTCCGTATAGAAAACCGGACGTGAGGAGATTCTCAAGCCGTACGCTTGCTATTTTATTATTTGTTTATCATGTCAACGGATTTAGTTGAAACAGATACTTTTGGTCTTCTCACTTCCTTAAAGAGAAGTTATTAGAGATGATGAAACCCAAGGTCATTTGATACGACTCAGCTGAGTCATATACCGAACGACTCACTTCCCGACTCCTAGTAAACGTAAGGTTATATTTTACGAAGGTTATTTTGTTACCTCGTTTAGTTTCAGGTTCGGAAATCAACTAGTTTCTCAACAGATTGGCTAAAATCGAAGAGGGAAATTGATTCCGTACTTTGTGGAAGGATTTTGAAAGTTAAAATGAAAAAACTATCAAGGAAACTTTATACCCACGCTAAGTAAAAATTGGCGGGAACGTTTTGGGGATAGGTAATTTCTATGTGCTGTTATAGTTAATCAGAAAAGCCATGTTTCGATTCCTGAATTTGCTCTGGTGAGAACATCGTGAACTAACTGAGTCGGAACGACTCCCTGAAACTGGGATTTAAGCCTGTACGAGAAAACCTTTACCGTTTTGTGAGTCGTACACTGGAAGAGTAAATTACGATTCTCTGAAACTCTCGATTTTTTTAAAATCTGAATGTGGCAGATCGTTGAAAATTGCAGAAATGTCGATTTTTTCCAGTATCTCGAAAAAGTACTAAGAAAATACACAAAAAAAGCTGACAAAATTTTGGCGGGGGGATAGGTAATTTCTGTGTGCTGTTATAGTTAATCAAGAAAGCCATGTTTCGATTCATGAATTTGCTCTGGTGAGAACATTGTGAACTAACTGAGTCGGAACGACTCTCTGAAACTGGGCTATAAAGCCTCTACGAGGAGACCTTTCCCGTCTTGTGAGTCGTGTACGGGAAGGGCAAATTACGATTCCCTGAAACTTTCCAAATGACGGTCTCTAGAATGGGGTCTTTCAGACCCCGTATAGTAAAACTAAATGTCTTTACCGATCGGTTCTCTGTGAAGATTGGATGAAAACTGCGGCCATTATGTGTTCCTAAAAAATGCGACGGCACCACAAATTTTCTGATCAAAAATGACCCCTTACCAGTTTCCCATTTCCACTAGCAAAGAGGACAATACAGTGGAGTTGAAAACGAATTTTGTAACAAAGATTGTTGAAAATGAAAATTGGCCGCGTGCCTAAATGATCCTAATTAATATTTCTGAACTCGAAAGCTGTCGAGCCTGAAAACGGAAACGTTCAATTCAATCGGGATGAGCTAATTCTCGGTTCCCAGCGGGGAAGTTGTAATTAGTGAAAATCACGTGACGCCATCAATGACTCAACTTTAATTAGACGGCTTGGATCTGTTTCCTCTCGGTTTCTCAGTTCAAATCAATTTTAAGTTTCGTCGGGCAAAATGACTAAAAAGCCGTGACGTTTCGGTTCGTTTCTCTCAATTTGCTAATTCAAAAATTTCGCTCCGGGGAGTATGGGAAAGAGCGGAAAGATTTACCGGAGGAAGGTTTCATTAGAGTTTCTCCCTTTTTCCGTTTTAGAGCCGGCATCTTCTTCCGCATCGCCGCTCCGTTTTTCCACCGGGTTTTGATTAGACCGGAATAAATGGCTTGGAAACCTCCGGGAATTATCTTAGCGACCCCCCCCCCCCCACATCCCGCAGCATATACTCAAGATGCACCTTTGCTTCGTTTAATCTCAACGAACTGAGTGGATCTTTTAAAAATTATTAAAAACGGCATTAAGTAATGAGTTGGGACAAAAAATTACGGGAAAGATAGAAAATAACTAAAAGAGCATTTTGAACGAATGTATACGTGTCGACATAATGCGGTTCGTCATAATGCATTTAACCATAAAATAAGAGAAATCGCGAGTTACCGTTCAACATAAAAAATCTGCAACTAAACATAATGAAAACAGTCGGAAAAGTTCATCATAATGCATTTGAACATAATACATGTCAAGAAAAGATTTAACACTTGTCGTTTCAACATAACGCAGTTGAACATAAAGGAAACTTCCACTTTAAAGCCAAAGAGCAAGTTTGAAATGCGATTATGGCGAAACGAAAAAAACCTTAATGCAATTCGCACATCCTCTCGAGAGGAAAAAAATTAACCCCCATGTGTCATAAAACGAGCTGATCCTATTGGCTGCCTGCTTGCTTTTTCTAGTTTATGATGAGATGCTTTATGTTGAATTGCATTATGGTGAACTGTCAAGTTTTAACGTTTTGGTCGTTTCGCCATAATTCGCCATAATCGCTTTAAACGGCGAAAGTAGACTTGCTCTTTGGCTGTCCCAAGTTTATGGTGAGATTTTTGATGCCCAAACGATAGAAACAGTTCTATGGCGAAAAAACAAGTTTAAAGAGAGGCTTTTATGGTGAGAAGCACTTTTTTTAAGTCGTCTTGCATTTATTGAAAACGTCGTTTATGGCAAAACCCTTTAGGTTAAAATGCATTATGCTCAAAATTTAAGAACTTTGGAGAGCTATACAGGTATATTCAATTGCATTATGCCAAAACGCCACTTTTTCAGTTTTTTGATCAATAAACAAACTTTTTAAATTATTTTCTAACGCTTTTCCCGAGAAGAAACCCTGATTCAAGCGGATATTTTCAATTTTCTCGATTTTTTGGTGAAAAATTCATAGAAAATTTAAAGGTAACGTGTATTCTATGCATATAGGCTGACTTATTCTTGGTCGAAACGTGACAAAGCATCCTGAAAATCGTCATCCGAATCGTCTTCGTACATTTCGCGATTTGGTTTCGAATAACGACCGAGATCGACGGACAAAACGGATCCGAATTCGATTTCTCTGTCGTCGTCGAGGCGATTTCTATACGAGCTTACGAATATCGCGCAGTCCGACATTTTGTTCGCGGTTTCGATTATTTGTCGGAATTCGCAGGACTCGTATGACGACGTGTTCGGAAATCTCATCTCCTGTCCGTTTTTCTGTATTTTATCCATAATGGCGCCCAAAACTTTAAAAAACGTCTCTTTCTGTTTGATCTCCTTTAAATAATTGACACTTTTAGTCGTGGGTCATGAGGATTATTTATTCTTATTTCTTCAACTTTTTTGTATTTTTTAAATCTTCTTTTCTGTGCAGTTTTAAAACCGGCCATTGCCAAAGTCGTCAAAATCTGAACCATCGTGTTTTTCGAAAAATCCTTTTTAAAACACATTTTAACAAAAATAAAGGATCTTTTTTTAAATTTTTGACTATAAACTCTTGCAGAATTTCTTCATCTTCGGTATTTGGAGGTTTTACTTTCACAATTGGAACTGGACCAATTTTCCGTCTTAAATCTTGACATTTTTTGGCTTTGAGATTAGTTTTCAATTTTACAGGGACTAGACTTTTTAATTTTTTAACTTTTGGTGTAGGATTTGACTTCTGAATAATCTTTTTGTTTATTTCTCTTCTTATTTTTCGTTTTTTCGGCTTCTTATTGAGACTCTTCGGGCTCATACCGTATTTGGCCATTTCATCCCAAGAGGGTAAACCATGGTCTCCATTGGCGAATACGTTTTCAACTGTTCGGGAACGAATATAACACAAAATGTTGTAGAAACGCCTCAACCTCGCCCTCATACTTTTAATGCTCTCCTGCGGTTTTTTTCTTGATTTTTCTTTCTTTTAGGTTTCGAGCGACGAACTGACATTTTAGACGCCCCACACGAAACTTTGGAAGTGCTCGCTCTTTTACTTCCCTCTCTAGAAATCTTCGTTTTTGCCACATTTGGAGTAAAATTACTAGGTTCCGATTTCCTAAAATTTAAATAATTGTAAATTATAAATTTTATATATTACATACGCCTTTGTCTTTGTATTTTCTGAGTCATTTGAGTAATTCCAACAGACAACCTTTGATATTTCATATCTCAAAACATCAGGTTTTGATGTCTCATTTTTCATCTCAACGATTCCAGAGTATTGAGATAATTGACCACCGATCTTTTTAGGCGGAATTTTCTCGGTTTTCACTTTGGGACGCCTTTTTTTCGAAGTTTTCTTCACATTTTTCACGTTTCTCTTCAGAATCGGGACGAATTTCCTATCGAGTTCGCGACTCTTTTGTTTGCATTGTAAAATCGCCGACTTTACAACCGGAGAGAGACCGGCTAAAATTAAATTTAAAAAAATTAAGGAAAACTTATATTTTATTTACCAAATTTATTGCATTTTCGGGCCATATTTCCATTACTTTTCTTGCTTCTACTATCCCTCGCTTGCCTATTCTGGAACTAGAAAATAAAATACACATAAAATTTTTTGTAAATAAAATAAAATTCACCTCTTGTTTTAAAATTTGTGTTGGACTAATTTTGTGTTTTTTAAAATTTTTATAATATGTTTTTTTATATATCAAAATGATGGATTTTTAATTTTTGAGATTATTTTTTGAAAAGCGTTAAGGAATGATTCATGGGCTCGGGTTGTGAATCAAATGGACGGTCAACTGAGGTCAATGAGTGATTAAGACACTGAGAGTTTTTTTAAATTAAAGGACTCCTTTTCATTTTTCTCACGGTTTCAAAAGTTCTTGAAAAATAAGCGCGAAGGGTCTAGGAAATAGGGAAACTCGTGGTGGGCTATGAGGGAGTGTACTCCAATGACGTCACGCTCCTCCCTCTCCTCCACATTAATGTATCATCGCTATTCTAATTTTAAAAATTGATTAAATATCTATTTTTCAACGTAGGGAAATATTTTAGTATCATTTTTTAGCTCAATATTAACTCAAGGGGGGATACCGCTCAACTTAACGCATTTCATCCTAAAGCAGTTGAACATTAAAAATCTGCATTTCGACTTAAGAAATCTGTGGTTCATCATAATGCGTTTCGGCATGATGCAATTTAATATAATGCTCTAAAAAGTTCAAACATTTTGAGCATAATGCATTTCAACATAAAGCGTTTCGCCAACGACTTTTTCAATAAAATGCAAGTCGACATAAAAAAAAGTGCAAGTCACCATAACGCTTCTCACCATAAAAGACTCCCTTTAAACTTGTTGTTTCGCCATAAAACTGTTTCTGTCGTTTGGGCATAATACGTCTCACCTTAAACTAGGGACAGCGAAAGAGCAAGCATATTTTTGCCGTTTAAAACGCGATTATGGCGAAACGGCAAAAACGTTAAAACTTGATAGTATAGTTCACCATAATGCCAGCATAAACCAGAAAAAGCAAACAGGCAGCCAATGGGATCAGCTCGTTTTATGACACAAGGGTGTTAACTTTTTTTTCTCGCTAGGATGGGCTCGTTTTATGACACAAAGGGGTTAATTTTTTCCTCTCGCGAGGATGTGCGAATTGCATTATGGCGAACTGTCAAGTTATAAGGTTTTTGTCGTTTGGCCATAATCGCTTTTTAAACGGCGAAAATAGGCTTGCTCTTAGGCTGTCCGTAGTTTATGCTGAGATGTATTATGCCCAAACGACAGAAACAGTTTTATCGCGAAACGACAAGTTCTTTAAAATGAAAGTTTCCTTTATGTCCAACTGCGTTATGTTGAAACGACAAATTTTATGTAGAAACGACAAGTGTTAAATCTTTTCTTGAGATGTATTAAGTTCAAATGCATTATGTTGAACGTTTTCGACTATTTTCTCTATGATGAGTTGCAGATTTTTTATGGTGAACGGTAACTCGCAATTTCTGCTATAGGTCGCATTATGGTGAGCCGAAAAAAAAACTTTATCTAAATCAAAAATACATACATACAAGAAATTATTTGAAATTATACATCTCCTCCTTTAAACTTCCACCTCATTTATACTTCCCCCTCCTTAAATTTCCCCTCCGTTATACTTCCCCCTCCTATAGTGTTCCTTCTCTTTAGGGAAGTTTTCATCGGAAGCTCTTCAAACTAGTACTATTTCTAGTGTTAGTTTCTAATTTTAGTTTCTCAGAATTTCGAAAAGCGTTATTTGGCGTGGGATCGTGCAACAGAGGGTGGGCGATCGTATAATGAATATTAGCCGCGATTAGACCCCCTCATCACCCCCTTCCGTGTCGCTCATCTTTTTTAATCAAAGGTTAAAACCACACGTCACCCCTAATAACAACATTGATTGTATAATGGGAACACGCGATCCTGAATAATGAATGATCTTTGGAAAACCTTCAAGAGGACTCCTCCACGTTTAATATACTCACTAAAACTTCCAAGTGGTCCTCCCTTTTTATATGAGAAATTAAAATATTTATTGGATTTCGTTTAAGGTCATTTGCATGGCTATTCCAATAAAATGAACCCATTTAAATCTATATTGCCTTCCCAGAAAGTCGTTTATAAAGAATTATTCAATAATAATCGCTGGGAAAAACTAAATAAAGTACTGGTTTGAAGAGCTTAGAGTATAACGGGGGGTACGTACAACGGAGGAGGAAGTATATGAGAGGGAAGTATAACGGAGGGGGAAGTATAACAGAGGGGGAAGTATATGGGAGAGGAAGTATAACAGAGGGGGAAGTATATGGGAGGGGAAGTATAACGGAGGGGGAAGTATAACGGACGGGGAAGTATAACGGACGGGGAAGTATAACAAAGGGAGAAGTATAACGGAGGGGGAAGTATAACGGAGGGGAAGTATAAGGGAGGGGAAGTATGTATAGCGAAGGGGGAAGTTTTTTTTTTTTCGAAAAATTTACCGGGTTTTCCTTTTGTTGCGCTTTTTTTCGAAAATTTTTTTAAGTGTCAAGGTAGAAATAATGGGCTCTTTGGCCTACGGATGTGCCTCTCTTAATGCGTCGAAGTACGAAATTTCTCCCTACCTACCGTAAAATGGGGTAACATTGTGCCAAGGGGGCAACTATGGGCCACTTAAGCTCTCTAGTGGATTTTGCTCTCTAGTGGCGTTAGATTACTTGTACAAGTGGCCCATAGTTGCCCCCTTGGCACAATGTTACCCCATTTTACGGTACTAAAAAAAAAAAAAATAATAATTAAAATGTGGCAATTTTTTACACCATAAATTCGTAAAAATATAAGGAGTAATTGGTGAAAATTTGGTGAAAATCGGATAAACGGATCGGCCGTATTTTTTAAATTTTCAAACAGACATATCTTCGCCAAATTTTGAAATTCAAAAATCGCCCTTGTTACATTCTTGTTCACCGGCTAAAGAAATTTGTGTGATTTGGTGAGAATCGGTTGAAAATAGTGGCAGTAAGGTGTTCCGAAAAAAATGCTACGGACGGACGGCCGGCCGGAGCCACAGACAAAGTTGAGATCGGTAAAGACCAGTATTCGATTTGACGCTCCGGGTCTGGAAGACCCTTCCCCAAAAACCCGACGTCGAGGGTATCACAATAACTTCTTTAAGGAAGTTAAAATGTCATGGCTTTCCAGAGTTGATTAGTCGACTAGTTGAACGTCAAAGAGAGCCTACAATGTACTTTTCTGAGTAATAAAAGTCTGATATAGGAAGCCCACCTCCCACTCCACGGCCAAGTGTTTGCACATAAACCTGTGTACAGAGCAGTAAATGCACCTAGAAAGAGTTGGCACTAAAAACTCTCCCTTTGGTCTCAGAGGCGTAAAGAAAAAAAGAGAGGAAAAAAACAGGCGGGGACGTTTTATTGAGTCATAATAACGACTTTTTTATTTCCGAGGTTTTCGAATAAAGTCGACTTTTTGAATAATTGATTTTCGCCAAGAGAGCCGCCATATGTAAACTCTTTCCTGGGTGACTTTTTTTTCTCAAAGTTTACAACAAACTTATCATACTTCAATATAATTTCAGCTGATTTGTTCTTAAAAATTTTTTTTGACAAAACTTTAACAAAAGAAAAGATTAAAAATCACTTTAAAACAATGGTGAATTTATGAAAAAGTAGCAACAGGATCTTTGTCTTTAGATCATTTTTCATTGAAAAAAAGACAAAAGTAACTTGGCATACGAACAAAAAACGTTTTACTTTTGTCTTTTTTTTGCGGGCCATTTTTTTCGTTTTTCGATGATGTTTCATAAATTCAAGTTTGGACGGGGTGACCGTGCAAATAAGAGTGCGAGAAAGGGAAACGTATGATTTATGCTTCTGGGAAAATAGCAACCTGGGGCGGGAACAGCATTTGGGTGGAAGGGGAAAACCACCCCCCGAGCCGTTCAAAAAGGGCCCTAATTAACTCCAATTGATGGTTTCGGTTCATTATTGCCTCCGGGATTAAACGACAATAGAACCCCCACCACAATTCCCAATTTCGAAGTAAATCCCATCTTCGTTGAGTCATTTTCAACTTTTTGGAAATCAAAATAAGGCCGCTGCGGAAACCCTTTGAGACTTGAAAAAAAGCAATAAAGAACTCAGTTTGTTATCGAATCTGTTGACAAATCGTCCAAAATGGCGGATTTATCACGTCGCAATAAAACACCAACGGCTTTCCCCGCGATAAAGATTAAAAGGAGCCGACGCGGGTTTACACAAACCGCGATACATTTGAAGATTTCGTCCCCTTATCGTTTTACGACGTTTAAGATTGTAAAAAAATCGAAAATAAGCTTTGAAAATATCGAAAAACTAGCACAGTTTACTTAATTTTCTTCTTTTTTTGCTTTATTCGTCGTCTCCCGACGAACAACGTCAGGAGTGCCAACAGAATCGACTGACTTGATGAAGAAAATTTCGAAGTCGTCTGCGCTCATGCGAAAACGACGTTTGAGCAGATGCGACTGGGTAGTGTAGACGTAATCTGTATTGATGGAGAAAGTTGGGTAATAGACGTATCGGGAAAATGATAAAAGACGGCTCAATTTCTGAACTGCTCAAGGAAAAAACTGATGTCGGGATGTTAGATTGGGGGTCGGATTAGCATTCGAAGCGTCTCCTCACTCTTTGATCTCGCTGATATTTAAATCATGCAAATGATTCCCAAAGTTCTCCCGCCCTTCTCCCTCCTCCGCGAAACAGAAATCGGCTCCCGGGGAGGCAATTCCGCCCTCCATTACGCGCGCGGGGGCGCCGGCTTTAACTTCGAGTCAATTATGGTAAATACTGATTGCCTCAGAATTGCCTCTTACAACTTTTGATTGAGTGTTAAGTTACTGTTAACTTTCTTCCTCTTCCCTTTCGCTCAAGAAAACTCCTTTTAGTTAAAGGATCCTCGTTTTAAACATTAAAATGTCCTCTTCGTCACTGATTAACAATTTTTAACTTCTTAATCTTGACGAGAAAGCCAAATATGCTTCTTCGCCATCTTGTTTAGAGAAACTTTCAAGGTCACCAATTAAAGTACTGGTTTGAAGAGCTTCCAACGAAAACTTCCTTAAAGAGAAGTATCTATATAGGAGGGGGAAGTATAAACGGAGGGGACGTAAAACGTAGGGGGAAGTATATGGGAGGGAAGTGTAAGGGAGGGGGAAGTATAAGGAGGGGAAGTTTAAGTGGGGTAGTATAACAGAGGGTGAAGTATAAGGGAGGGGGAAGTATAAGGGAACGAAAGTATAACGGAAGGGGATGTATAAGGGAGGGAAAGTATAAAGGAGAATTTTCCAAGTTTTTTTTTACGAAAAATTTCCTGGTTTTCCTTTTTTTTCGAAAAATTTTCTAAGTTTTTTTTTTTTTTAAGTACTTCTTAACTTCTCGGGGATTCGAGCTCCGGATTTCGGTAGGCCCATCTCCAGTTGGAAAGCTAATCATAAAGACCATAAAAAGAATCATTGTTCTAATCAGAAGTGATAGAACAAATTAAGTGAAGTCAGAAAGGACTTGGGAGGTGATAAAAGAAAGGAATGAGGGTGTCCTTTGGAGTAAAGGGACCACGCATGGGAGGGATTAATTTATTAAGTGGGAAAGCTCCCTAGTATTCGGAAGGGATCCCTGTTCTCTATCTCAAAGATTAATTATAGAGGAATGGTCATCCGAGGTCGCGCTCTAGCAGTTCGGCTAATTGTCCGGAGGAGCGCAACCCCAAAGTCCGACCATCAAAGTAAAAGAGAGATCGGGGAATTCCCTCGTCGAATCTTCACCGAACCTTCAAATTATCCACTTACTCTAAATTCGTTGAAATCAAGAAAATTTTAACTTGAAAAGACAATTTTTCGAAACCGATGAATCAAGGGGGCAGATGGTCAAAGTAATAACACTCATCCAAGCCCTTTACGTCGCCCTGTAATTACACGTCTCCACCCCTCAAAATTTGATTTATTCATGGGAGTATGATCGTTAAATTAATTATCTGCCATATTATGAGGTAATGAATCTTAAGTTAAAATAGGGATTAAAACAGCAGCGGTAGCTGTTGAGGAAAAGTAGAAAATGTTGCTGGCGAAAAGTGGCTCTCGATTGTGAGGAAGCAATTCAATTAAGAGAAAATGAGTCAGAAAATTGGCGAGCGTCATCTTCGGAGCACGCGATCCCGCAGTTTATATTCGAATTTGATTAGGGAACGATTGGATGTTACGCCCTAAATTGGCCGTCTTCTATAATTCCCGAGAAAGAAATAAATTAATTAAAAGGAACAAGGAAGAGATCCATGACTTTAAACGAAATTTATAGCCTGGATTTTGTTTTCGTCTTTTTCAAACGACAAAATTATCCAATCAAGTTTATGCTGGCGCCAGGGAACTCGGCCCACGCCCACGTTCCGCTTCTTTTAAAATCCAACGACCTGTGACTCAACAAAAATTTAATGCCCATCTATGAGAAGTAGAAATCTAGTTTTAGATAAAAGAATCCTTATTTGGGATCTTTTTGATCTCAATTTCGGGAGTGAGTGGCGTCGAAGGTGAAGAGATAAATTAAGTGGAAGAAGCGAGAGAAATGTTAGAGTTTGCTGATTAACCCAAGGGGTGAGTTCCCAGAGTAGTAATCTCCTAAATTCGGGCTGCGGTCTTCGTTGTTAATGTCCTTCGGGTCAGCTCGCCATCAGTCACCTGGACACTGACCAGAGCTCCCTCTTTCCCTAACGCAAAACCCAAAAACGGTCCAGCTATTTGTTCCATTCCACGGCTCTATCTACCAATCAACTCCCGTTGATTTCATGAAAAATCGTCTTTTTTTAAGTCGGCAATAAAACCCAATGAGTGCCCATTAGCTATAATCTCCCATTTTTTCTCTTCTCCCCACTCGACTTTTTCAATTGCTCCAATCAACCTTCGTAAACGAAAACTTGTCACATAAATACCGAGATCGGCATCCACGTAAATTGGCTGAAGACCTTTTTTATTGGTCAAAAGACCAAAATATAAATTGAAAGAGCAGATGACGATTTGAACAACTGCTTTTTTTCCCTCCCCGGACAATATTAACGGACCTCTTCGTCTTCATTTATCCGTAATTGAAACACATCATTCCCCCTTAAACTTAATTAATAAATTAACAATCCTTTCGCCGCAATCTAACAACATATCCCGACGAAGTTCCGAGGAATTTTCCAAGGTTTTTTCCTGGGTGTGGTCACATGAAGGTCATTGCCACAATTATGATATCTTTGAAAAATTAAACTTCGCGTTACAGCTCGCACTTAAGTTATAATAAAAAAAAGATGCCCTTGAAAATTTTGAAATCGGCAAGAATAGAATGTCTAACCTCTAAAAAACTAAAAAATTTTTTTACCTAATATTATTTTTTTAGTGAGGTTTTTGGGTTGACGCGGGAAGGGATGGCCCTGAGGGCAAGATTTACATGGCAAAGGGTTTCGTCTTCGCCGGGATCTCCCTAAATTATGCCCGACTAAATCAATACGCTCCCGTGTGTTTTTCTATTAAATAAGCTTTTCCTTGTATAAACAAACGGCCGCTTCGGGTTTTCACCCGCTTTCCCTTCGAAGAGAGGCCGCCTTTTTCGCCCCCCGCCGCACGCCCTTCTCTTTCTAAAGTGTGTTTTTGAAGTTTAGAAAGAAACGGGGAGGAAACAAAATAAAAAGTTAAATTAAAAATCACCTTTAAAGCTTTTTTTAAAAAGCTTCCTCAAGAGTGTTTTAAAAAGAACTTTTAAGAATCCTTTAGAAATAAAGTGCAGCATTCAACTCCAATGTGGTGTTCACACAGCCTGTAGCTTCTACAGTGCAATAATTAGTTGCTGTAAGTGAAGGTCTTTGCGAATTTCTGGACGATTGACTGCAGAAGCCCCATCAGACTGACGAAGATGAGAAAGGATGCGGTGAAAATCAGGCATCCAGAGTTACTTGATGGCTGATCCACTTAAAATTTTGAATGCTTCTAGTTAATTATACGTAAGAAGAAGAGAGAGCTACACCAAGTTGTTAAGTTAAAAGGGAGCCAAAGACGTTTTGTCTTATTTGTATATTGTAAAAGCAGTTTAAATAATTGATTTTGACTAATTGAAGTTGTTAAAAGGAAATGAGCTAGGAGAGGGAATAAATAAAATTGAGGGTCTCCGAAGACTGGCATGGCTGAGGGCAGTTGAACACTTGTTACTTGCCGGACGCCGACATCCCAGGAAAGGCGATAAATCCCCCCTTCCTTCCCAACGAAAATCTAATTTGTCCTGAGGGATTTATTCCTTCGCGTGACCCCAGGATTGCATTCATTTATTTAAACAAAGGGTATCGAAGGTTTGTTGACTTGACCGAAGGCGCCAGAACATCCGGTGTGAAAATTGAAAAAAAATTGGGTCGTCCGGGGTGTGGAAAGTGTGAGCGATATTGACGGGAAGGTGCTAATCGAATGGAAAGTGAGAAAACCATGGGTAAAGAGGTCCCTTTAGCTTTACCGTAAACAGGTCAATCAATTCCTACCCTATCTACCACTCAAAACAAACAACTCTACAAACCCGACTATCTGGAGCCATTCAATTTTCTTCAAGGCCCAGAATTTGCCTTTCTGCAAAAAAAAAAAGCATCGAGAGTGACAAATTAAGTAACCGGCAGAAAAAGATATTTTATTACCCTATTAATTTAAATTACAATTTCATTTTCAGATACTTCAAAAAGCAGATAACATCTACTGTGAATTCATTCCTCAATTAATTTTCTTAGTGTTCCTGTTCTTCTATATGGTCCTTCTTATGTTCTTCAAATGGATGATTTATTCTCCAAAAAGTGGTAAGTCTGGTTAATCTATTGAAGGAACTAAAGACAGTAACTTTTTAAGCAACTTTTGCTACTGATAGCTAGAGGTCTCCTGTTACTAGCTTAGCTATTTTGTACTCTAATTTTTATTTTTTACAGAGGATATCCAATCTTCACCATTCTGTGCACCATCTATTCTCATTACTTTTATCAACATGGTTTTATTCAAGCCACTCTGCTCCGGATGTTTGTGATGTGAATGTTTGCTGGACAGGTAAAATATTTTTGTTAAAAATAGTGTTAACTTACCTTTTTTTAGGCTGGAATACAAAAACTTTTGGTAATTTCTGCCGTTCTTTGCATTCCATGGATGCTTTTCTCTAAGCCATACCTCATCCAGAAAAATATGAAGAAAGAACATCAATTGGTAAATATAATGTAAAATGTTTATATCAAAATAAAGATTTTTTAGTTGCAAAACAACCATGTTGGGACGGAGAATGGCGACATTGAAGGAGCGATGGCACCGGCGACGCAAACACCTGCAGAAGGCAAACCGGAGGAACATGACATGATGGAAATTTACATCCATCAGGGTATTCATACCATCGAATATGTCCTTGGTTCAGTTTCGCACACTGCCTCTTACCTTCGTTTGTGGGCTCTTTCACTTGCTCACGCACGTACGTATTTTATCTCTTCATTTTACTTATAAAAATTTTTGAATTTTAGAACTTTCTGAAGTCCTTTGGCAAATGGTGTTGACGAAAGGGCTTAAATTCGACAGCTGGATTGGAGGATTTGTCCTTTGGGCGATATTCGGTGCTTGGGCGATACTTACCCTTGGTATCCTCGTCCTTATGGAAGGCCTCTCCGCTTTCCTTCACACCCTTCGTCTCCATTGGTAAATACAACTTATCAAACATTTAAATATTTTACATCTCTTCAGGGTGGAGTTCCAGAGCAAATTTTATTCTGGTCTCGGCTACACATTCCAGCCGTTTTCGTTCGAGTCATACTCGATCAAGCCTCCCAATCGACCGAGGAGTAAAGAGTCTCATTACCTCAAAATAGTATTAATTTTCTTCCTTTAGAAAAAATTGTACTTAACATCCATCATAAACAGTTGTCCTAACTGATACATTCCTCATTTTTATTTTATTTTATCGCTGTAGTCACCATGAGATTAAAGCATTAATATAGCATTAAGTATTTTATTTGAAAGCCGTCATGACAATAACAAAGGTCGCTTTACTTCCATTCAAGTAAATCATCAGCGAGCACAATTTCGCATCCAAAATTTCGATTCGACAAGCACTTCAGCCTCGTTTTGAAGAATATTGATCGACCTGTCTTTCTAAAAAGTAAGGAAATCAAATTTTTGAATAGATATTAATTAAAAATACATTTTCTGTGTCTCTTTTATAACGTTGACTGTAATGGAATAAGACTAGTTTTTTAGCCTGGATTGATTGAGCGAAGATACCGCCATCGAGGGAGTAGAATGGCCATTTTCAATCGCTTTTTCTTGAAGGCCATCCTCCAAAGTAGCCTCATGAACAAGAACATCACTGTTTCTAACAAAAATGCAATAATGGACAAATTAACAAATTCTTACAATGCAATGTCAATTAATCTGGAAGAATCACATGTATCACCAAGAATTGTCACTATTCTTCCAGGTTTACTTGGTCCAAGAACATCTTCTGGTTTTATCTTTAGTCTTAATTAAGGAATAACTTAAGAATTGAAAAACAAAAATGGCGAAGGATACAACTTTTCCAGTTTCTAAAACGATCGGGTTTCCATCTTTGATTTGCTTGAAAAGAGGCCCTGGTCGAACACCTTCTTGCAGAAGCTTTCCTACATCTAGCGATCCCGGTGAAGAATTTTCTTTAATAACGTAGCCAAAACAAGGTATTCTATGCTTTAACGTTGAACCAAATACGCATATTTTTTCATTTTTTAAACTAAAATTTGAATAATAGAATGAAACATTTGGAATAATGACTCACACGTTCCAAACATGGCCTTCAGCTACGATATCATCACCAGGTAACTCTTCTGGATGTAAATTACTCAAAGCAGCCTCTTCAATATCCCAGGAATCTTTAAAACTGTAGTATTCATCAGGTATTAACTCATGAACCTTTAAAAAAAAAATATGTGCTCAATAAACTGAGCTTACTCGATATTTAAATGGCAGAGGAGATCTAGACAAATTCAAGTTTTCACGAACATATCTTCTTAATCCCAATGGACCATATATCTCTAGTAAAAAATTTTCTTTTTTGTCATTCAACTGAGAACCAAGAGTGCAGATATACCAAGTCCAAAAAGCTGTAGAAAGTTATTTAATGTTTTCAAAAGTAATTGGTGTTACATGATCGCCATGAAGATGAGTGAAAAATCTTCCTAATTTTGCCCGGGTGAATGTTGCTTTTCTGAACTTGAACTTGAGAACCTTCTCCGCAGTCAAACAGCCAGACATCTCCATCTAGAAGAATTTAAATAAGTTCACCAAATACAGGGTCTTTATCAGCTGGGGTGTAGAGTTGACCTGAGATACAGGTGCAAGACATTAACCAGCTGAGGGCAGTAGAATTGACCAGTTAGTCGTCAATGCTCACCTTCAAATCTAACAGCGGTACAAGAAACCGCCCTACTTGCTGTAGGATAACAAGCAGTTCCTAAAAAAATCAAGTGCATGTTTTTATTTTTGTTTACACGAGTTTCTTGAAGGTTGTCAAATGTTATCTCTTATCAATTCTAATCGATGTAAAGAACTTGGCTGTTTTAGCTTTTTTGGAATAGTTAAAAATTTAAAATTTTATTTTTTAATAAAAAACATTTTTAATTAAAATTTAATCGCCAAAATGGGGGGAAGTATAAAATTAAATTTTCTTATTAAGAAGGCATTGATTTGACTTTTCTAGAATCTTTTCCCAAAAAACTCAGAGGTTGCGAGATTTGCGACTTAAATTTTTCCCGTACGTTCTATTTCTAACAAAACTTCGCCAAAATGCAGGGAATGTCTTTGGCCAGTCTTAAAAAACACACAGCGGTAAGTATTTCAAAAATTAAAAACGATTTTTTAAAAAAAGGTCTACTATTTTTAGAAATTTCAATTTCACCATTCAATTTAGACATTTGCAATGACGAAATTATTTTTGAATTTCTCTTTATAGCTCATCCCGCTGTTCGTGTGCGTCGGACTTGGTTGCGCTGGTTCCATGTTCTACCTTGCCAGGCTCACGACCCATCCGGAAATCTCCTGGAACAAAAGAGGAGACCAAGAGCCATGGAACGATTATGAGCATAAGCAGTACAAGGTATAAACTTATTGTTGTCTTAGATACTTTGCTCTGCAAGGCAATCAGTGAATGAAGATAAGAAGCCCTTACCTTATTGGCCGAAAAGTTCCAGCAAGCACTAAATTAGTTCACTTTTATGCCAAAAATACCTTCTTTGCATGCTAATTTATTATTTTTCTGTTTTTTTCCTTGTTCCAGTTCTACTCGCCCAACATCAACTACAAAGAACTCAAGTCGGAAGCCCCTAAATACTAAATCAGACTTCAGATTACATATTATTATACCTATAAATGTAATGAACTTTTATTGTATTGTATAAATTGTTTTTTTTTTTCCCTTATTCTGTAGATAAATTAAGCTTAAAATAAAACTTCGTTTAATTTTATGTGTTTTTTTTTTCTAATTTCACGAAGATCTGGCCCAAATTTGGTTAACGGACCAGTAGTACTGCCGTAGCAAATTAAACAATACTTTACTCAGAAACATCGTTGCTATTTTTACACATTTGAAAAAAAGCGAAACTACGAAAGGAAAAATTTGTCCGCCTAAGTGTTTTTAAAAAGATGGGCGGCGCCAAAGACTATTAGTAATTATAATTATTATAAATTTATTAGCAATAATTTACAAAACGATTACAGATCAACAACTCCTTCATTACTTATATCAAAATAGCACTCTTGGTAGGCAAATGAGGAAAAAATCACTTTGAAACTTCTTGTTTCTTGAAATGAAACTTGAAAACGATTTGTGACCAGATTAGACCAAACGAGACCAAGAGCAGGGACCGTTTCTTCGGTTTCTATGGCATCAGCAACCTAAAAAATTTGGTTTAAAACAAAAATAGCAAAAATACTATTAATAACCTGGTTAACACAAAGAACGGCAATATTATGTTTCCTTGAAATGGTGAAGTTGAGAGCCAATCATCTCATATCTTTGGTTCTAGAATTATATTCTTTTGGATCATAGTCCGCTCGGAATACTGCGGCTATAGAATCAATGATGACAACACCGATATTATTTCGGCTTAAAAGAGTAGGCAGTTTATACAAGCACTCTTTTAAAGCTTCCTAAAAACAAATTATAGGAAAAAAAGAAAAGAAAGTCCTTACAACATCAGGAAGGTGATCAACATAAATTCTGTCGGCGAATTGATTTGCAAAAGAAAATTTTCGTGGGAATGAAGGGACCATTTGTTGAAGTCTTAGAGAAGGAAATCGTCTTCAGTGCAGATATAAACTGCGGAAAGTCCAAGCCCTCCGTGTTCTTCAGGATATTGGACTGTTAATGAAATCTGGAGGCAAAGTTGTGTCTTTCCAGAGCCACTTTTACCATAAATTTCAGTAATCCCTCTTGTTGGAATACCTCCTAAAACTAACATTAGCCTCAATGCCATTTTTATGTCTGCCCACCTGTAATTTTATCAATCGCCCACAATCAAAGGTGATACTTCTCCATTTTCTTTTGTAAAGTTTTTACTTCGCTAACTAAAAAAAATTAACATTTTATATTTTTAGGGGTCAAACCTTTCCGAAATGGATGAGAAATTAGAGATTGTGCTGCTATAGTTCTGATTAGTGAAATTTCTGTAGGCGTAAAATTTCCCAGCTTAAGATCGTCAGATAAAAGAATTTTCCTAGATGATAACAGTCCATCTAAAATAGCTGACATTATATGATTTTATCAAAATTCTCACTTTTTTCTAATTCTGCTCTAAGCCTTGGTTCCAGCTGGGATGTGTCTATTTCATCCATTTCGCACCAAGGATACAGAAATTGTTTCTGTTTTTTACATTAACTCCTGGGAAAGAAAAGAATAAATATTAAATAATTTGGAATTAGAAAACCCAACACCAGGCACAGAAACATCAAAACTTAATACTCAAATCTACTACCTAATTAACTTTCAAGTCGATTGGTTCTCTGGGCCTCAGACGCTCCAGAGTCTGGGGGCTTATTTTGCTTGAAAGCTTTTTAATTAAGATATGAAAAAGAGTGATAAAAATTTACTACAAAATTTTATGGATGTAAAGAAGAGCGATGCCTTTTTGGGATTAGCCAGCTGGATGTTTTACCCATATTTCTAAATGAATATTGCAAGTATTTCTTCATCTAGGGGTTAATTAATACATTTATAAAAATTAAAATTTATTATAAACTAGGAACATAAAAATTTAGTCGGAGTCGTTCGTCTCTCGTGATTGCAAATCGATGTTCTCTTGAATCATTGCAATTATTGATCTGCTTGTGCTTTCGGGGGCTTGAGCGAGGTCGCTGGGAAGTCCGAAGTGTCGCCCAAGATTGCCAGGTTGTATACCAACATCTTCTCCGATGTATCTGAACTCAGGGGAGATCCCTTCATGTAATTCATCCGTTGGAGTTCTTCCCATGTAAAAAGAAATGATTCTTTCACGGGAAAAATTGGTTGAAATCGACAAGTTTGATCTGTCCGGGTTGCCAAATTACATCAAAAATGAAGTCGGTGAGGACGAAGTTTTCTTTTATGTTTGATGCAAAGAAGTTTTTTATGTCGTTGACAATTTTGCATTTGTTTTCATGTATGTGATTATGATGTTCGGATTTGTCTCGTTGGGTTATGGCGACAAGTTGGTTATCGGAGACGAAACATCGGAACTCGCTTCCTGGATGGATGTCGACCCATTTTCTAAAAACGAGCATACATTGTAAGCTATCAGAGAAGGTGTATTCTACGTCGGCGGCGATACGATCGGAAACTTGTAATAAGAGATAGACTTCTTGAAGGTTGGTGCATTTGAGAGAGTTGTTGATTGTAATCCAAACCGAATCGTAGGGTGCACTCCAGTTCGTCTTGATGAAACTCCGCCAAGTTTCTCCATTACTGACTTCAATCGAGCGCTGAACTCCGGAAAAGAAGGAGTCGGTATCTCATCTTCGTCTTCACCCTCACCGTCCGATTCCCAGATGGAGTAGGTGATGTCATCGATTTCTGAAGTTTTCTTAGTTTCCAGAAGAGCTTCTTTAGGGACGACGACTATGTCGCTACGAAGAAACTCAAGTACTTCAGGGGCACGACTATACATTCAGACCTGATTGTCACGTTTTTAAACTTGGGATACCAATTTTGAAACGAACACGCGTCTTATCACAAACTTTCATTTATAAGTATTTATCAACCTTACCACTAATTTGTACCTAAGTTAAAATGTCTTCAAGTTTTCAACTCAAATGCAGAACAAGGTACTTGTTGATGTTGAAGAAAGCTGAGTGAAGCGAGCAGCGAGTAAACATAAGGTGAGGTTTCAATGTCTTAAATTTCCCTAAAAGTAAGGTTGGTGAAACTGTTGTGACATTATAGTTTCAACAAGTGGGGGAAACGAGTCGTATCAAGTTGAAACGTCGCTTTTTGTTTGCTTATCTTCTGACCTCAGTTCGCTTTCGTATCTCACGCCTTATTTTTCCCCTCTTCACGCGCTTTTCGTGGGTGCGGTTTAAATTTTTTTTCGTCTGTTTGGATTGTTTTTTTCCACGATGCCGTCGCCATGACCAAAGATAGGATAAAAGCCCTTCAATCCGTAAGTTCCCAAATACACTTTCTTTCCATTATTTTACTTTTTTTGTGAATTTTCAAAATCACTAAAACGCATTTTGTCATTGTTTGTTCATGTTGTTCAATTTTATGTAAGATAAGACGTGAAGAGCCGAGAGCGTATGAATAATCCCTAAAATATTTGTGTTTTCCCCAATTTTTTTCCTTTTAACTGCTAATAGCATAAATAAATAGAGACCTTGGTCTTTATTTTATGCCACTACCGAAAATCCATTAGAAAAATTTATTATTTCTTTTCTTGCTTATGATCTATGAGAGAATATAATAAAAAAATGCAAGCAAAGTGCCAGATTCTATTAATGTTCTAGGGAGTAAATTTTTGCTCTGGAGCTCTTGTTAAAAAATTAAGATGAAGCATATAGTGATAGTAGGCTTAGTAATGAACTAGGTTTGAGTAGTCTTTACTTCAAAACAAACAGGACTTGGGAATGTCTTATAGCCAAATTCGTTATTTTGATGTCTAGGTTTTTCATCATAGTTTGACCTTTCTTGCAAATTCTAGGTTTCGCCACACAATTACCTACTATCCACAAAAAATTAATTCATCTTATTGGAAGAAAAAGGCTTAATTTTCCAAAATTAAATTTTGTTCATCCCTTTTATCTGCGGATATCCTAAAAATACTGTTCTAAGTAGTTTTCGTCTTAGCCTTCAAATTATTCAATTTTAAAAAATGATCAAATTCAAAACTGTCTCTAAACGCTAAACCAAGGTAGCTATTCTACAAAAGCGTGTCAATTTTTTTTTCTTTTGTCTCTCTCTCTCTTTCTCTCTGTCAAAGGAGAACTAATCGAACGGCTTTCCAGTTTCCATCGGATCGGAACAAGTTTGTATTCGACTGAGCGCGACCTTGTGGTTTTTTTAAACTTTATGGCTGATGATCGTCCTACTATTTTTTTGTTCACCTATCGGTGTCGCTCTATCGTAAAAAACCGTTTTTACATTTTAACAATGCCCTCTCGGTGCCTCTTATCGTCTTCTGAAGAAAATTACAATAAGTTCTTTTGAAAAAACTTTTCACCGAACACTTTTTTTTTGTTGAAAAAATGAAGATCGGGAAAACGGTCCTTGGGAGTTCCAACCGATATAAGGCCTTGTGGTTAGTCTAGTGAAAGTTTAAATCTAGCCCCCCGTCTAAATATAGAAACATGGAAAGGCATTTTTTAAAAGACATTTTCGTCTTTGTTCGAACTTAAAATCACTACGTTTAATTGTATCCAGTTACGACTTGGGAAATTATACTTTCTATACGCTATCGTGTCGAAAAAACAAACAATGCTCCCAACTTCTTTTTTATTCATTCGAGAAACTATTGTGAAATTTATGACCTCTTTGGCAGCGATGCTTGTTTCCTCGCGTCTTCTGTAAACTTATGAGGTGCACTTCTGATTTTTATCAAAAAGAAATTACCTTTATCTTAAAATTGGAAGGCGAAAATTTCTAATGACCGCCTCAAAGGAATGTAAGGCCTGCGTTCCTTAAGATTACTGAAGGGTGAGAAGACTGGGCAGATTGAAAGGCTTCCGGAAGAGGACGTAAAGTGCGTCGAAAAGAATAAAGGATGACGCTTTTGAATAAGTTGTACTTTGACAAAGTTTTGTGGTTCCATTCTTTTCTATTAATAAACGCACGCTCAACGTGACTTACGCAAGTAAAGCTCGACCCAGAAAAGCATTGTTCCCTGACTTGAAGAAAAATTCAAAATTTTAGGAAGGTTAAGTCTTACAGGTGTTTTAATTAATCTCAATTCGTAATCACGTCGTTAATTTCGTTTCTGACAAGGATAGCTGAAGGCGATTCCGGTCCCCATAAGCGCGCGGCGTGTTCGGCACACGATCGACGTTTCCCTTCCGCGCGCTCACGACCTCGCTAGTCGAAAAAATAGGAAGAGGAAAAAAAACCCGCATTGTCGAAATTTAATTAAAATATCAACGTTGATAAATGTTTTATGGCATGCCTTTTCTTACTTTATTGTTTGAGTTATATTTCCACGTAAAATTATATGTGCCTTTGTATTGAGAATTTTCTCATAGTTAGTGAAAGTGGTATAAGAGAATTTTGGTGACACGGATCGAATTATAATTTGAAAATACTTTCTCAATATGAAGAGTTCTGTTGTCCTTTTTTTACTTTATAAGAAACTGTTCTATTATTTCCTTTTCTTTCAGGTGTTGCAACAAAGAGCCGAACGTGGTGAAGATGACGATCCTGTTAACGAAGGTGTCGAAAACGTCGCCCTTCAAATCGAAGATGAAAACGCCGGATATATGGAACATTTTTTTAGAGAGGTAAAACCCTTCGTCGCTTTTTCTGTCATAAACGGCTTGAGGTGCAGGAAATGAAACGAAAACATACAGAAGCACTTTTAGAAATGAACTTTCACCTTGATGCACAAAAAAAAAGAAAAAAAAAACATTTCCGCAGCAATTTCGAATTGTGTAATGGCGTTAATTAATTCAAGAACGTAATGCAAGACGGTGCTTCGAATGCTGAGGGACATAAAATTTGCTTTCACAGTCTATTGGCCATGGCTTTGTTGGATACAATTTACATTTTTGTTTTTAATGATAAATTGTTTTGAAAAGTAGAATTGCTGACGCACTTTCTGATAAATTTTTTGTTTGCCAATGATAAAACGCATACATCCGGTAAGGATCATTTTTCATCATCCGCCTCGAAGAAGTCGTCCTTCATTGTATGTACTATTATGTTAGTAATTTTGGAAATTAGATCGTCGCGAATTTGCGACAATGGAGGGTAATTAAAAACTAACACCGAGGACTTCGTAGAATCCCGATTCCGCGGGTTGTTGTGGAAGTCGCTTGACCTTCTTTCCCGGACCGTTACCGCACGCAGTACGGACCGGTTGTCCTACAACTTACGAGTTTCAAGTCATGAAATTTTTCTTGTCTGATTAGGCATGATGTCCGCATCCGGCTGGAACGGAGTATAAAAAGAATAAAAATTATTACCATATAAAGAAAAATAATTTTTTTTTTCCCCAAAACGATGGACTAAAAGGAAGATTTTACAATATCCTTAACCGAAGAAGTATTTGTAGCTGCAAGTAATCGTCTTCGCAATAAAAATGTGCTGAACAAATAAACGTTATCACTGATGCGTGTTCATACCCTGTGAAATGTGCAAACATCTTATGTACGATTTGAATAATCTTCCTTTCAGGTGGAGCAAACACGAGGATGGATAGACGAGATAAACAGTCATGTAGGAATAATAAAAGCTTTACACTCTTCCCTTTTATCTTCGCCTCGCCCTGACGAAAGTAAGTCGGCCATTCTCATTTTGTGGAGAGCATCGTTAAGACACCTTTGTTTCCAAATTTTAGGTTTTTAAAAAAAAAAAAAAAAAAAAAGCAAAAAGGATCTTCGGTTTACTTATCCTCGAAAGAGAAAAAGATACCCTTGTCCTTAATTACTCTCCTGAACCTTTTATCGCGTAACTAAACGCTTTTCCTATCGTGATGGGGATGACTCACCATGGGAAAATTTCTAGAAAGTCTCTTCTTTTTAAACAATTGATCATCCAGAATGTCATTTCTTTTCAGTTTTCAA
>JACGAQ010000490.1:0-129580 GCA_014119065.1 Orius insidiosus
TGGCCAAGGAGGTCACTTGACGAGACAGAAGAGGCAGGCTGGAGGTGCTGGTGCTGGTGCGGTTTTAACGTTGGAGCATCCTTCGGGGCTGGCGCTAATGCCAAGGAGGTCACTTGACGAGACAGAAGAGCCACTGGAGGTGCGGTTGGTTTTAACGCTGGAGCATCCTTCGGGGCTGGCGCTAATGGCCAGGAGCCACTTGACGAACAGAAGAGGCAGGCTGGAGGTGCTTTGCCGGTTTTAATGAGCATCGGGGCTGGCGCTAATGGCAAGGAGGATGACGAGAAGCCAGACTGGGTGGTGCTGGTTTTAACGTTGGAGCATCCTTCGGGGCTGGCGCTAATGGCCAAGGAGGTCACTTGACGAAACAGAAGAGGCAGGCTGGAGGTGTGGTGCCGGTTTTAACTGGAGCATCCTTCGGGGCTGGCGCTAATGGCCAAGGAGGTCACTTGACGAGACAGAAGAGGCAGGCTGGAGGTGCTGGTGCTGGTTTTAACGCTGGAGTCCTTCGGGGCTGGCGCTAATGGCCAAGGAGGTCACTTGACGAGACAGAAGAGGCAGGGGAGGTGCTGGTGTGGTTTTAACGCTGGAGCATCCTTCGGGGCTGGCGCTAATGGCCAAGGAGGTCACTTGACGAGACAGAAGAGGCAGGCTGGAGGTGTGCTGGTGCTGGTTTTAACTGGAGCATCCTTCGGGGCTGGCGCTAATGGCCAAGGAGGTCACTTGACGAGACAGAAGAGGCAGGCTGGAGGTGCTGGTGTGCTGGTTTTAACGTTGGAGCATCCTTCGGGGCTGGCGCTAATGGCCAAGGAGGTCACTTGACGAGACAGAAGAGGCAGGCTGGAGGTGCTGGTGCTGGTGCTGGTTTTAACGTTGGAGCATCCTTCGGGGCTGGCGCTAATGGCCAAGGAGGTCACTTGACGAGACAGAAGAGGCAGGCTGGAGGTGTGGCTGGTGCTGGTTTTAACGCTGGAGCATCCTTCGGGGCTGGCGCTAATGGCCAAGGAGGTCACTTGACAGAGAAGAGGCAGGCTGGAGGTGCTGGTGCGGTTTTAACGCTGGAGCACTTCGGGGCTGGCGCTAATGGCCAAGGAGGTCACTTGACGAGACAGAAGAGGCAGGCTGGAGGTGCTGGTGCTGGTGCTGGTTTTAACGCTGGAGCATCCTTCGGGGCTGGCGCTAATGGCCAAGGAGGTCACTTGACGAGACAGAAGAGGCAGGCTGGAGGTGCTGGTGCTGGTTTTAACGCTGGAGCATCCTTCGGGGCTGGCGCTAATGGCCAAGGAGGTCACTTGACGAGACAGAAGAGGCAGGCTGGAGGTGCTGGTGCTGGTGCTGGTTTTAACGCTGGAGCATCCTTCGGGGCTGGCGCTAATGGCCAAGGAGGTCACTTGACGAGACAGAAGAGGCAGGCTGGAGGTGCTGGTGCTGGTTTTAACGCTGGAGCTTCGGGCTGGCGCTAATGGCCAAGGAGGTCACTTGACGAGACAGAAGAGGCAGGCTGGAGGTGCTGGGCTGGTTTTAACGTTGGAGCATCCTTCGGGGCTGGCGCTGGTGTCAACGGCCAAGGAAGTCACTTAACAAAACAAAAGAGACAATCTGGTGACGCAGGCGCTGGAATTGGAGCACAAGGACAGTTTTCATTCGGTGCCAACGTCGGTGCAAATGGTAAGCCTTCTCTTACACAAGGTGATTTTAATGACAAAACTTTTGGATTCGGAGGCTGCATGACTAATGGAATTAATCCCAATGATTAATCAACTGTTTCAGGATCTGGTTAATGACATTTTCTCGTCTTCGAACGAAGTCATAATGCGCCAAGTGAATTAGACCATCTTCCTTTGAGTATCATAAATCAAATTACCGAATACCGCTATTTCGATTCATTGCTCTTATTCCTACCTTGTAAATTAAAAACTTGCGCATATACATTTTTGATTGAATAAAAATTTTTTTGTTTCATTTAAGTTATTAGTGACTTAAACATTTCTCGATGGAGTGTTATGAAAATCACTTACAAGTATCATATGAAACGTTCACTACAGGCAAAACTTAGTTTCGGAAAATAACCAAACAAATTAAAACATATAAATTTTTTATTGTGCATAAGTCAGCTTTTGGATCGTCTCCCTCGAGGACTTCGCGGTTGGTTTCGCTTGTTGTCGCTGCACTTCCGATCTTTAATGTCTCGCTGAGTGACGTTTTCGTCTTCATAAAACCCGTAATATTTTCTTTGGTCAAAGTTGAAATTCGAGCGCGCCGGACCCGACGGAAGTTTTTGGTTTTGAAAAGGTGGGCTGTTGACATACTTTTCGTTCTCAAGAGGATTTCGCATACTTCTTGTTCTAGAGCAATCTCGACTTCTGAACACGTCAGTGTCACTTCAGGACAGTCGCGATTCTGAACATTTTCTATCACTCTATTTGCAGTTTGTGGTTTGTTGAGGATGACTCTTTGAGAGACAGGATCGTAACAAGGTCCTTGGAAGTCTTGGCGTGGATATGGTGTGAATGGTTCCCTGATTGTTGATAATGGATAATTCGTTGTATTTTTAACAGGCGTCTTTGCACCGCTATATCCTCCGCTATATCCTCCGCTGTACCCTCCACCACAACCTTGACTTTTATTATACGGGCCGGATTTCCATGCGGGTCTACTACTCGGTGTTTCGCCAGAGGATCTTCTTTACCACCTTTCATATACTTTTCGTTTTCATCACGAAACTTATCTACGAAGTCACCTCCTTTCAGGCCTTTGTATTCTACTCGGTTCTCCCCTCAAATTATTACGTTCGTTCAAATTAGGGTATTTAAAATTTCCCTGATTGCAATCCTTATAAGCTGATGGGACATTCGCTGCAACTACGCGTCCATATTGCGCCATAGTCGGGGCTTTACCGACAGCGAGATTTTCACGAGAGCGCTCTTTTACCGCAAAGGCTCCTCGGCCTGTTGTCTTTTCGAAGTAACTCGGGCTCTAGCGGTACAGCATCATAAGCTTTTGTAGGCTGAGTTGATGCATCCAACATAAAGGGCTTCGGCTGTTGATCAACCGGATACTGATACTGCGCACTTTTCTCTCGGCGTGTTTCACCGGAGCATTTTGATTCCAATTTCTGTATTCTTCGACCGGAACCAGTAGGACAGCGTTGTTAGGAATTTCGTGAAGAAACTCTGACTTTTCTGAGACGCCTGAAATCTAGGGAGATACTGAACGACTTGAATATTATCCGGTTGCTGACGAGAAGTACACGCTGCATCATCGGGACGTGCACCGGGATCATTGCTAAAAAAAAGCTGACGGTTTTGATTCATATCTTGCCCTCCCTCTTGCCAAATTGGAACCATTACAGGCTGCTGAGCGACAAATCCAGAAGGTTGCTTTACATTAGCTGGAAACGAGGGCTGCTGGATATTTGATGGAAAACCAGCATGAACGTTGGATGGATACGCAGTTGGCTGTTGAATATTTGATGGATATCCAGATGGTAGTTGAATATTCGATTGATATCCTTGCTGAACGTTCGGTTGATAGCCTGGTTGTTGAGGACTCGATGGATATTCCCCAGGCTGCATTGCAGGATACCCGCCTTGAATAGGTGGGTACCCACCTGGGAATTAGGCGGATAGCCCGGTTGTTGAGCGTTATTTTGAAAGCCAGGATGCTGAACATTACTCTGATATCCAGGTTGCTGCGCATTCGCAATATACCCAGAAGGAGCTTGTAAATTGGGTGGATAAGGAACGAAACCAGTCTGCTGTTGCATTGGACGATACTGCTCACTAGTCCTCTGCTCAACAATTGCTTGATTGAAATCTACGGAACTTGAGACGGTGTGGCCATATTGGAAGGAGGTCCGACTTGTAAGTAGGCAGAACGAGGCCCAGGAGTAAAATATTTCATTTCTTGTGAGAATGGTTGTCCAGCTGGGACCATCGTTTCTGTCGAACCGCACCAGACTCCATCTTGATTTCCCTCGTTAATGGATCCAGATTTTTTCGAGCTGACTTCAATTTTTGAAGCATCCGGTTTTGGAGGTGACTTTTTTTGAGTATCGACCTTCGATTTCGACGGGGCGACAAGCCCAGATTTCGTTTTCTGCTTCTCAACTATTGAACTCCGTTGACTTTTTTGCGTTTTCTCAATCGTCGGCCTTCTCTGGGTCGTTTTCACTGGTGATTTATCCGGCGATTTCTCTGGTGCCTTATCCGGCGACTTCTCAGCGGTTTTTCCGGCGATTTCTCCGGCGGTTTTTCTGGTGATTTCTCAGGAGGTTTCTCTGGCGATTTTCACCGGTTTTTCGGTGGCTCGGGCAGTGTTTCTGGCTTCTCTTCTTTGATGCTCTTCGAAATCGACACGTCAGATCCTTGCTGCGACGTCTCCTTACTTCCGACCATCATCTCACGAAGTTCAACCGGACTCTTTTCCTTTATGTTCCCAATGTCGACATCTTTTTCATCTTTCGGCCCTACGACCGCTTTTTCAGACT
Source organism: Orius insidiosus (assembly GCA_014119065.1). Classification (NCBI taxonomy): domain Eukaryota; kingdom Metazoa; phylum Arthropoda; class Insecta; order Hemiptera; family Anthocoridae; genus Orius; species Orius insidiosus. The sequence goes on from JACGAQ010000490.1 coordinate 4,490, forward strand.
TCTTCGCCGACGCTGAGGGATTCGCCTCCATTTGCAGACTCTAAAATTTTGTTTCTTTTTAAAATTCTTAAGTAAACACATGGTAATAAATTAAAAGAATAAATTTTGTTTAGATGATTTATTGTTGTTATTTGTTTTGAAAACTTCCGTGTTCATCGTTAGGGACTGATTGATTGTCATTCATAAAGCATAATCTGAGGAGCAGTTCGTTGAGAAGAGTTTCTTCCAAACTTTTCAAAACATCTGGAGTATCTACGAGGACGTAATTGCTTGTGATTTCTTTCTCAGTTTCCATCGTGCCGGCTTCTTTTAATATTTTTGTTTTCGTGCTGCCGACCGTATTTTTGATCTCCCAGTTGCTCAGTTCCTTTTCGTAGCAAATAAGATTTAAAATATTTTCAATCATGGTTTCGTTTTCAGTTTTTTTGTTTTTCTTTTTGCTTTCCCTTTTGAAAGCTGACTCTGCTGTTTAGGAACGTTTTTTGTTCTTTTACAAGATTCTTGAAGGCAATTTAAAATATCGTTACTCAAAATTGAAACTGGATCTTCGTTTTTCGTCTCGGCCTTCTCGTCGACGTTGAAAAACGAGAGGCTCCGCCCGTCTTGAGTCAAGGCGCTATTTTCCCATTTATTCAAATCATTACTTTTTTCCGCCTCGCTCACTCCGGGGTTTATTTGATCTTTGGACTCTAAACTGTATTGAGGAAACTGCTTTGAAATTAGATTTAAAATGGCTTCTTCGTAAAGTTCATTTTGACTTTTGTCTCTTCTAGGAGCGATTTCCGCATTGTTTATTTCAAACACTTCTTTAAAATGGTGATTTTTTGCGGAAACCCCGGTCGAAATTTTCGAAATCTCTGCCTCCTTTTCTTTTATTCCTTCGACATCAATAACGATTTCCTTTTTCATTCCATCGCTTTTTAATAACTGTCTTAACTTTTCTGAATCCAAGTCGAGTAAAACTTCATTCTTTCCAGGAACCTCTTCAATTTTAGCCTTCTCTGTTGAAATTCCCCTTTTTTGATTTAACTCGTTATTAAACCTTGAACTTATCCTTTCAAAACTGTCTATGAAATTTTTCTTTAAATTTTTATTATTTTTGTTTTGCCTAAAATCACTTCGTAGTCTTTCAAAAGAAGTTCTTGAGTCACGCCCATGCCTTGATTTGTCTTTTTCTTTTTGGAGATCTACTTCTTCTGTTTTTCGGAGAGTCGGCTCTTTCGATGGATTTCGATTTATGAATTTCTCTGCTTATAGACTTCTCTTCACTTTTTGTCGTCGGCTTAAATTTTTCATCGCTCTTCAGTCTTGATCTAATTCTTTCCGATTTTTCTTCACTTTTTGGCCTCGATCTCGCTCTCGTTTTTTCTTCACTTCTAGTCCTCGATCTCGACCTATCATCACTTTTAGACCTCGAACTATTTTTTGAAACTTTTAACCTCCGGATCGATAATTTTTTCTTCAATAACCGTTTTATTGTTCACCTTTTGCTTTTGAATTATAATATGGGTGTTGTGACCGTAAATAATGTTATAGATTACATTCGCCATATCTTTGTTGTCCGTTCCATATTGACGTTTCACAATATCTCTAATTTCTTTGTACTCTTCGGAGCTTTCGTCAAAATTCTGAGTATTCAAGCTTACATAAACTGATTTTTCTCGTTTTTCAAGCTTTGATTTACGAAGGTTCTCTTTAGAAGGACCTACTATCTGATTTAAGCGTTTTTCAGTGGAAATACCCTGATTTTTCTTCAAAGGTTTCGGCTTATCGAGATCAAGGTCTGCTCCGAATGTTTTTAAACTTTGATGCTCTATATAAGGGTGAAGATCATTAGTGTCGCCTTCTATTTCTTCCTTTCTTGTTTTTGAATGTATATTTAAAGTGAAATTCGAAAGGTTATGTGGGTCGTAACGATATCGTCTATACGGATCATATTCGTAAGGCTTTAGCGGATAATTCCGTCCGGCGTAATCGTTATAAAATCGATTAGGGTCATAATATCGCTGATGTGGGAGTTCATAAACGGAATAATATCTTGAAAGGTCATCTCTATCATATTGATTTCCTAAAGATGCATTATTGATTACGAATTCATTACAGTGTTTTAATTGATCTTCATAATTGCGGACGCCTTCGTAGTACCTAGGATACGTGCAATGCGGTAGGTTTCTCTTAGTCTCAGGTGGTTTCGGATAGTTTTCATGCCATATTGTGGCCTTTTTGTAAACTCTTCTTTCTTTGCATTCCATATTTTGACTCATCATCTGAAAGATCTGCACTCACTAAACTGTTTACTTTATTCGATTTTTTAGCCATGTCGGCTATTAAAACTACCGCATTTTTAAGTTTGTTGAAAAAAACATATGATTAATTAAACGGTTCGCTCAAGTCGAATGGTTCCGTTTGGCTGGAAAATCGCCCGTAGGGAACGACGCGGTTTCTCCCATCAAGTATTTTCTCCCAATCTTTATGGATGATTGAGGGAGTTTTTAAATTTTTGCGCAGCTGCGGACCGTAGCCGGGATGCATGTTTTTGTTAGCAGGGCTTGATTTAAAGCTTTCATTTGTCTGTGTGCTGTATGTCCGTTTTCTTTCGTATAAAACAGGGATTGTTGAATTTTCTTGAACGTAGGGAACACTCATACCGTTTGGGAGAACGAGTTTTATTTCTAAGTTTATTGGTACAGGCGAACTCTGAACCGCTTGTGGACTTGATTGAATATCACGATGATAAGTTTTTGACGTTTCAGCGAATTCAGAATGTCCTGGACCTCCGTATGTAGTATCCCTGAATCTGATCGTTCGTGGAAGATACTTAGAATCTCTTCTTTCAAGATAGCTTGGGTGGACGCTTTCGTTGGTATAGAATCCATAAGCAGGGTCATACGATCCACGGAAACTCGGGCCGAATTTATCTTCCAAATTGGAGTAAGCGTCCTTTGCGTAGTAGTAGCGGCCGCTTCTGTCTTTGCCGAGGACGTTATTGTGCAATGGATCCATTTAGAAACGTCCTCAAGGCAAAAAAAAATTTACATACTTGCTATTTTTTAAAAGGCCACATGTTTGATTAAAAAGGTTTTTAGTGTTAAAAAATGAAAGGATTTGTGCTGTCCATAATCCGGAATAAAACATTCGAAGAACCTTCATTCGGAGCTGAAACTTTACACCGTTTTACCCCACCTTCCACTTTCGAAAGGGATGTTGAACAAATACAATTTGTGGAGCGCAATCAAGTCGACTCTGTCCATCGCCGGCTTTTTGCTCCCGTTCAATTAGCCTGGACAAATGTAGGCGGTGTCCTTTTTTTTAAATCCTAATTGCCCTTACCCGTTCAAGGGCAGTTTGCTGCGTCTAGAACGGGACGAAGGGGGAGGATTCTTCCGTTCCCGAGATAAATGAAGCTTATATCGCTCAATTATCTTCATCCTTATTTATTTGTTCAATTCTTTTTTTTCCCCTCATCCCATTTCGATGTCTACCGAGGCAATCTCGAGTATTCAATGATTCGTGAGCTTTTTACCGCTAGTCCCATCACTTTCCTTTCTAGTCTTCAATCATTGTAGACAAAGTTTTAACCAAATTTTAACAATGAAACGTTGTTTCAGGTGTATTAGATACAAGTTCTTGTAAATAAATAGAAGTTATTTTAATAAAATAGGAATGGTGTAAAATTTAACATTGGTAGAACTTAGATATGAGTAGGTATGGGGTGGTTCGGTTTGGTAGGGGTTGTTGGAAGGGGGAATGCGTTCGTAAACTAAAGGGTCCCACGGTCGTTGGTCGCACCCGTTCGCTCTCCAACACTTTTATTACTCGAGTCTCAAAGTCCATTATCACGTGGGACAAAACCCTCCCCCGAATCCCCTCCGCCTGCCTCTAACACTCCCATAAATAGCGGGCAATAAATTACGTAAAATGTCTTTATTGGCGCATCCTATCTCGATAACAATCAACAATCCCGGGGAGCGACGCGACCCTCGGAACCCGTTTAAAATTTTTTCTCTCCACCAGTCAATTTTTCGATATCTTATCCCTTCAGAACCTTTTATAACCTTTTAACCTTTTTTTTTTCAAATAAAAAAAATCCTTTTATCTTTTTACAACGAAAAGTTTTTAAATTAAAAAATATATTTTAATTAAACGAATTCTGTTTTGAAACAAAATCAATGGCTAAAAAAAAAAAAAAAAAAAACTTCAGGTATTATCAGCTCAAGTTTTAATAGCTGGAGAGAAAAAAATTGCAATTTGTGGATGCATCAGTGCATATAGCGGAACTAAAGCGTTATCGAGTTTTCGTCCAATTTTTCCTCTATTAAAACAAAAAAAAAAGTTTGGATATAACGAAGTTTGATATAAGATGACGTCTATGAAGCTATAAAGTTGACTCCATGAAACTTTTAAAGGGAAGAAAAATCGAGGCCTCTAAAACCTTAAAATTCTTGGTCAAGGAGTTATAGTGAAGAAAATCGGATGTAGGGCGCGAGTAGAAAGGGAAAAAAAATAATAAAAATGAGAACTTCATCAGTCACTTTCGCCCTACAAACCCATTTATCATCCTCGAACTTATACAACAATCAATATTCTCAAGATACAAAATGCCTTGTTTTTATTAAAAACTTTATTTTTCTCTCGATTGATATTTGAAAAAGAGTATAATTTTTCATAAGGGTATTGAATGGGAGATAAACAAAACGAAATACAATAAAAAGTCCTTTTTGTGACTGTGGAAACCATTAAATAACGTTTTTATGTTTCGGCCCTTTTTTTATCCCCTCCCCGCTCTCGTATAAAACGTGAAATGGTGCAAGGAAGATAAAAGTTATAAATATCGGGTGTCATATGTCTCAGTTGTTCTACGTCAATCGTAATTACAGTAGATGTTTCAAAGGAAGGTAATCTGAATAACAGGATGCAATTACCAGTCCGAACATCAAAGCCATCATTAAAGGAAGGACTTCAGTGCTCTCGGGAGCATTTATGAACTCACCCAACTTTGGGGCGTTCCTGTAAAATCAGATATCACGAATGCCATATAAAGACCGTATTTTGAACTAGAAGTTCCCTTTATTTTACCACCTTAGCAAATAAAAGATATCAGTAAAACAATATAAAATTTAAATTTTTTTTATATTATTATCATACACGTCATCTAATTTAATTTTATTTTTAGTTTCTAATGAATAAATAAACGCAGATTCAAAATTTGCCTAGAAAGACAAAAGAATATAGAAAAACAGCTTGGTTTTTAGATATACCTTAAAGAAAAATCATAACTCCTTAACGGATTGAGATAAAACGGCAAGACTTTGCTGGATATCAACAAAAACTTTTTTGTCCGAAATATTCTTTGATTAAATTACTTTATAAGGAGTTTTGTGATTTCATATTTTAGGGCCCTACGTTGGAAATCGATTTTCAAGTTAATGCCTCTGTAATTAAATACAAGCATTGGCTATCCGAGCCAACGGTCCTGTTTCGTTCATTAATGTCAAAGTAAATCCCCAATTACACTTCCCAAAGTTTGAACTGGGACAAAAACATTTAAGCGCCATAGTGTAAGGTAATATCGATAAATAACGATGGTTGTAAACAAAAAAAAGTCATTTATTTTAAACAATAGGCGTCAGCGCTATTCAAAAATAAAGAATGAGTTGAGAAAAAAATGACGGATGTGAAAAATTTTTACACCATGCATATTAGATCAAGCTGTTCAGTTGAGGGTCTCTTCTTTTGTAATGCTAAAACGTTTTTCTTTTGAATAACAAATCGATTTGTAGCAGTTTGCACATTGGGAAAAAAAAGGATAGGAGAGAGAGAGAACATCGATGATTGAATGAGTTCGGGGAGATTTAGTTCACTACTCAGTTTTTCGATGTAATGGCCGGCTCCTTGTGTCGGCTCAAATTGAATTTGAGTCGTTTCTATTCTATGCTTCACATTGCCGGGGAGGTAAATGTTTGGATGAAGAGGGGGTAGAGATGTTTCTATTCAGGAGGGAAGCTATGACATGAATATATACCACCCGGGGCATGAATGCTTGAGGAGATTGCCGCTTATCCTCTCAATGACCTGATCCGCGAGAGCCGAAAAATAGATATTCACCTCAATTTACACACCGAGGTCGATACTGAGAAACGCGGCAACGTTCCGCTCTTGGAAAACTATATTTTCTAATAGAAACAAAAGGAACTATGTCCGAAAGTCGACCAATTGAATTCTTTGGGGCTTCACGGTCATGCCAGTGGAAGAAATTTCTCACGTACCTTGTGGGACCCTCTTTTTACGTTCTTTTATTTTAATTCTTCAATTTCTTTTGAGGCGTGTGAGATAGCAAAGTGTTTTTTAAATCACAGAAGCGTAAAACTTTTGTGTTCTTATCTCGGTTATTGTTCATTTTTGAGATGCGTAGCGCGTGGGGTTGATTTAGGGATCCTGGCAGGTTTGACGTAGGCGCAGTTCCGATCAATCCCGTCCTTTATTTGCTAAGATAAGCAAGGCTACAATTGGATTACAACTTGGTTAATTATCTCGACGAATTCTATCAGGACTATACCTTCTCTCTCTTTGTTCATCTACGCCCTTCAACCCCTTCCAGTTTCACTTAGCCGAGACGTTTGTTCGTGAAATAGTTCAAGTCGTCTGAGAGGTTACCAATTATACCGATGGAAAGTAAATTCGATTTGTGCCCACTCGTGCCCACAACCCCCACTGAAAACCCTTCTAATTCAAGTTGGCGCTAACTTTTATCTTATATTCCAACATTTACCAAAACTCGGTCTGTTTCTCTTTTAGTTTTGCATAAGACAATTACTTCTTCCTAAGCCTTAAATCTTTCCCTTGTCAACCTTTATTCAAAAAACACTCAACTTTAAATGAATTTTTGCGAAAAAAAATTTAATTTCTTTGAAAAGTGTCGGGTTTCCTATTGTACGTTTTACAATAAGGTGTCCGAAAGGGACCGTATTATAAAAGCAAACGGCTAACAGGGAGTGGGGGTCCCCTTTTCTCCGCAGCGAGAGGACTTCTTGAATTATTCAACGGTATTACTTAAGAACGGTATGCATGTTTCAAACAATGGCTTCGTCCCAGCCAAATATGAAGAGGCCAAAGTGCCTAAAAGAAAGTAATATTATAATTTCAACTTTTTTGGAAGTGTTAAACGCCTTTTCTTTTTAATATTAAAAGAAAAATTCTTTATTTCCCGTAAAATCACGCATATTTTGATTTTTATCCAGTATAAACAAGCCTAAATTATGAATATAACATCCATATGTTAAATATTAAAAATAATTTACATTTTGTGATAAAAAATGTAATAAAAGAAATTTGTTAGGGTCGCACAAAAGATGGAAATTGGAAGTCCTTCATGACATTTTGTTAGTGGCCGTGGGTGGTGGAGATTCGATAAAGGTATTGGAGAGGTATATCGTGTCGGGGGGTGGTGAAGTGCTGAGGCACGCGGTGCATACCAAAGTGGTCTTGGGGTTTGTACGGATTGACAGCGGTAGACTCCATTTCCTCTACAACATTCACGAACTCGCAAAAAAAAGGGAGTTATTTATTTTAACTTTTCACCATGTAGACGCCGTTCGGTTCTGCGTGTTAGGCAGATAGGTCGAACGACGTAATGCTGCGAAAACGTCTCTTTGATAATATTTGGATTTCATATACGGTTTTGCGGAGAGTATGTCGAACGCTAGTGGGGTCCCACGGTCGTCTTCTTCATCTTCAACGTCGTCCGTTACCTCGAAGGTTTCCCTATAAAAATTGTAAACTACGATATAGCAGTACGTACAGAAAGCTACATCCACAGTCGAAAGAACGAAAGCGACACCACCTTGACCTTGAATAAGCTTGAAAAACTCGTACACGAATAAAACGATATAAATCACCAAAGTAACGATCATCGTTATCAGCCAAACTTTGACGCAAAGTTCTCTCCTTTTTCGTATACCGTAGAAAAATATTGGCGAGACGATTATCCTGAGAAGGTTCACTATAGAGAGGGAGCCGAGTTCGATAAGCTCGCCGTTCACATACGACGAAGGTGAAGCATCCATCTCTTCGATTGTCAAGGGAACCAATTTTGTCGTATTGTATATCAAAATTCCCAATTCAACCAACAAAACAACGATACCACCATACAGGCTTCCTACTTCCAAATCATAAAAGAAACAGCAAGTATTAACTTTTGGTATCATTTGTTTTATTTTAAAATAAAATTGATAAATTATCAGAAGGAACGTTTAACTTTCTATCTTGTAATTCTTGAGATGTTCAAGGAATGATTTTTTGCTGTTTATCTGTCGTCCTTTTACCAAATTTTTGCCATGATCAAGTTATTACGTATATTTAATTTAAGATTAATTTCAAATATGATGATTTGTGTAGAGACAAAAAGGGAAGCACGAATTTAAGTATTCAAAAAGGTATTTTATTTTTAGCCTCATTATTGTATAGTAAACTCGTATGTGGTCGTGAAGTGATGAGCGGAGTTGGTCGTTTGGGATACGTGGGAAAGACGGAGGAGGAAGGGGGAGTATCCAACTTGCAAGGCCTTATCGGAGCCTCCAAGTCCGTTGGCTTAGGTAAGTTTAAACGTGAAAGTTTTCATCTCCCCAAGGTAAGTTTCCCCTCTAGACATGCGACGTATAAAAGAGAAGGGGTGGATTTGCTTTTAGGATGGGCTCACCCGAGCCTTGTCCACCCCGAGAAACTTCGCCGCCTTAGCTATTTTCATAATGAGTTTCTTAATAAAATAAACAGCATCGAAATTATTTATGATACAAATTAAACTTCGCTTATTCTATGCACATCTTGAAGTAATAAGTGCTCTACAGTACCAGCAAGACATGGAGGTCGTGCGGGTTTAGCATCATAGCCAACTTTTTCTAATAAATTAAAACTACTACAATAATTAAAATTTTTAACTGGTTTCAAAATATTAATTAGCATTTCGATAGAACTATTTTGACTAAAAAATTAGGCTTCTTATTTTTTTTCGACGGCTAGCATTAAATTCATGTACGTATAAGCAGAGTTGCATACCTGAAAATGAAAATGTTATACCATCGAGATAAGAAGAGAGAGTGTGAAGGTTCGAAAGTGTGGTTAACCTCTGAGGGGATGGGAACCGACTGGGCCGATTAATTTTTCAAAACTTTTGTTTATTGTTCGCCGAAAAAAAAGGGTTCCCATTCAACTCAATCAAACCAACATTTGAACCATGATGGTTATTTCTTCATAAAAATTACCGCTGAAAATGTTTCCCAGTTCATGGAAGTGATACCGAAAATGTTCAAAGCAAGCGGACGTTTTGATCTCTCCTGAATTATTATGATTGTTTTACGTATTTCCGTATTGTACAGGTACCAATCAATTCCGTACAGAATAGTATTGAATTGCTGGCTCTAAAAAAAATAAATAAATAATATGTATTTTTTCCCTGTGAAACTTTTTACCTCATTCACTATTTGTTGACCGTAATAGTGGGTCAAGCTCAAAGCAGAGAGCTCTGTCATAAACATGATGAATGATATAACTTTAAAACCATAACTCGATGAAGACTATCATAAGATTTCATTATTTTCTATATACTATGAAAATCATTTTTCCTTACACTAACTTACTGTGAGAGCTACAGCCATCATAACCGACATCGTTATGTTATAAAATGCGAGAGGCAATGAGACAACCTCAATAGTATACTCAAATCCTCTACAAAAAAAAAATTAAATTATATCAAATTAAAAAAATAAAGGGAAAAAAAAGAAAGAACCCTTTGTTTTACCTTATTATTTGTTGATGATGTATCACATTTTCGTTGAGGCAGGATTTGATGCATTTTTGGAATTCCGGGCTGAAATCCAAGCCGTTTTTTATGCTTTTGTAGTTCGGGTAATCTTTTTTGAAAAGTTTTTTTGAACGTTGATGAATCGTGAGGACGGATTCGTTGAGGATTTTTAACTGGATTGTAAGCTGCTGTACGTGAAACAAATAAACGCTCATACAAGATGGCATATTGAAGCCTATAATCACGGCGGAGATGACCTGAAGAAAAAATGAACGGAACCAAACGGGGACTGGAAGATTTTGGTTGATGCTTTCATGTATTACGTTTTTTTTATGTTTTTAACTTCCTCATTTTCCATATATGAGTCGATAAGTGGTGTGAAGAATACAGCAAACGAAATGCATAGTCCGAGAAAAAAAAGACCGATGATCAAAACAGCGATTCTTTCTTTTTTCCTTGTTTTCTTAAGCGGTCCGCCTTCTCACCAGTAGACGCTTCACTCCCTTTATATTCATAAAACCTTGTAAACATAATCGGACAAATCTAAAATTCAATGTTATTTTTATAATGTACTTTTTCGACTTACCCATTGATGCTTTTTCGACTACTCATAACAGAAAATAATGTGACAAGGCCGAAGCAATAATCGGACGCGATAGCAATTGAAAAGGCGAACAAAGTAAGGTCGTCCCTCGTCAGAATGCTTGTTACAGTGAACTGTATAGAATGGTACACAATCAAAATTACATTCACGATTAAAAGTAAAATTTGCCAAATACGATATTTTTCCCCAAGTTTCATATAGAAACAAGAGGCGCTTAAAAGTACGAAAAACTCGTCCCGAATATGGGAGTAGATTTCGGGACTCCCTTCGCTTTCGATCTTATCCAAGAAATCTGACAGCCACATTTTTCGACTCCCAAACCGCAAATGATCCGGTTGATATAAAAACCTGTATTAATTCTTTATTTCAAGTCAATACAAAAGTGGGAAAAAAAGTTTATCGAAAAGCGAACATATAGAAAATAAATTTATATTCCAACATCGAATGGCTTCTAATATTAATACCGACAGCACGATTTGGCGTAGAAGTTTGAAAAATACATTATTCCACAGAAAAGAAAACTAAATCTGAAGTAAAAGAATTATTAAACATCCTACTTATTTTTCAGGATATTTTTATAAACGAAATTTGGCCTAACCTTGAGAATTTACAAGTATTTTACTTTGCTACACGGAAAAAAACGGTCCTTAAGGGTGTTTTTCTTTCTGAATTTTTTTCTCCGCTTTTTCTTTACTTTTTATAATTAATTTGCTTTCTTGTGATGTGAGTTTGGCACATTAGCATCTTTTTATAACAAGTACCTATGAGCAACTTTTGGGATTTAAAAAGCAGTAAAAATAAAATATGATCAAATTTAGGTTATGATTTCCAATTAGGTTTTAAAAATTTTTTTAAGTATCGATTATGAAATAACTTATCATTTTTATCATTTTATGAGAAAAACGGGTTTCCATAAGGGTTAAAAACTCTTAAGAAATGAGGATGTTACATGATAAACCTTTTTGAACAAAACGTTAACTTTCTCAAGTCTCATAAATCTACTGTTGAACTTGGGCTAAGGCTAATTTCTTAGTAACAATATCACGCACGGAATCAACTCCGAAATTAGTTTAGAAATTCTTATTCGTGAGTAAAGAATTACTTTAGCGATACTAATTATTATCAGTGAGCGTTTTAAATGGAAATAGCTTAGATTCTCTTTTAGAAACCAAATTAAGGTGGAATTTGTGAAAAGGGTCTGAAGTGGGGGCGAGAGGGAAGTTGTAATGAATTCAAAGGTGAGAGAAGCGAAAGGCATTAAGAGAGGATATGAATTTCACCCCAGTGTCGTTAATCGCCCCACATGAAATTTCTATTATCCGATTATATACGGACATCCTATAATTAATTATGATCCGAGAAAAAATTTATGTTATTTTTACGATTTTTTTTTTCCTCTAGAGTTAGAAGAGTTGATTATACCAAAGCAGCCTACCGGTTTTCTTTTCATCCCCAACCCGCGAGGGTTCGTTGATTTATTACCGGCCTTCCCTTAATGCCGGCGAGGGGCTAGTCAAGGCATAAAACACAGGCGACATATAATAGAAATAAAACTCATATTTCATCTCTTTAGCCCCCACCCTCTCTAGGCTTTTAGACTCTCGTACAGTTTGAAAGGCGAAAGTTCAAGTGTGGTATTACTGCTAAAAGTAAGTTGTTGCCACTTTTCAGTTTAATGTCAAATTAAGCTGAATATTTGCTTGATGATACCTAAAATTGGAACAAAAAGGAGATTGTGGTGGCCAAATTATTATAATTTAGTTTAACCTTTATAATAAACGTCTTGATTGAAATGGTAAACATTTTGATTAGGGACAATTAAACTGTTTATTTACTTAGGCTCATCTGTAATCTGTAAATGTCTTAGGAGGCCATTACCGTCCGGAAATCAACCCTATTTTCCCACAGTTGTTTGTCTTAGCGAAGACCATCCTAATTTGCCCCCAATACCTAATTCGTTAATGATTTTTCCCTTTTAAAAAAAGGAGACACAATTTTTTTTTAGGCTACCTAAAAAATGAAAACGACGCCTACGATTCTGGTTTACAAAAGTTTAGTTGTGAGTCAGAGGGGTGAAAAAAGGAGGACAAAAGCCACCCCTTATCCTTCCCGACCCCCGCATAAGGATTATAGACATTGGGGTAAATTAGTCGTGAAGGGGGGTGGTGGAGGTTTCGCTCGTGACGAGGGTCTCCCGCTCCCATTTCCACCGAAATTAAAACCTCGGGAACCGTAGAGACAAAGAACTCGCCGGGTCAGGAAGTGGAGACAAAAGTTTCCCCCCTCACGACCTTCGGGACCTCACCCGTCCTCCTTTTTATTTATCGGCGAGGTAAAAGATCTTATTTTCGCTCCTTTTTTTATTCTGAAAGTCACAGTTTTAACCTTATTCCGCTCCTAAAAATTAATGTTCTCCTATTCTTTTGTGCCTATTAAAGTCCAAAAACAACGTTTTTAAATAAATCCACGGGTTAGTCTTACAAATGGCCTAATATTCTCATAACTCCGCATTAGTACAATATTAAAAAAAACAAAGGATCATTAGTGATAATCCCGATATTTTCATCATTTACCTACTGGCATCCACGAAGAAAAATACACGTCTTTGCCCCACCAAGCCACACAGAACGGGCTTGAACTGCCGAAACCACCTACTATCAAGGAAAAAGTACTGGTTCCTTAAGAGAAGTAACAATATAAGAGGGAAATATGGAAAGGGGAAGTATATAGGGGGGAAGAATAACGGAGGGGACGTAAAAAAGAGGGGGAAGTATATGGAGGGGAAGTATAACAGAGGGGAAGTATAAGGGATCGAAAGTAGGTATAACGAAGGGAGGGAGAGTATGAAGGAGGGGGAAGTATAATCTATATTATGTACCTATAGAATTATAAAGGGAAGAATAAGGAAGGGGAAAGTTTATTTTTGTGAAAAATTTTCCTAGTTTTTTTTTGTGAAAATTTTCTTAAGTTTTTTTGTTTTTTAAGAGGAATAGAATAAGGGAAAGGGAGGGGGAAGTTTTTTTTCCAAAAATTTTCCGGGTTTTTTTTTTTTTTTTTTTTTTTTTTAATCGTCAAGGTAAAATAATGGGCTCTTCGGCCTTCGGATGTGCCTCTCGTAATGGGTAGAAGTATGAAATTTCTCCCTACTAAAAAAATAATAATTAAAAGTGGCAATTTTTTTACACCAAAAATTCTCAAAAAATATAAGGAGTAATTGGTGAAAATTTGGTGAAAATCGGACCAACCGAACGGTTCGGCAGCAGCGAATTTTTAAAATTTCAAACAGACATATCTCCGCCATTTTTTCGAAATTCAAAAATCGCCCTCGTTACATTCTTCTTCTCCGGTTAAAGAAATTTGTGTGAAAATTTGGTGAAAATCTGCCGTAAAGTGTTCCGGAAAAAACTGCTACGGCCGGCCGGAACTAAAGACAAAGTTGAGATCGGTGTAGATCCATCTTCGAATTTACCCTACGGGGTCTGGAAGACCCTTCCCCAAAAACCCGACGTGGAGGGTATCACAATAACTTCTTTAAGGAAGTTAATACACGTCTTTGCCCCACCAAGCCATACAGAACGGGCTTGAACAGCCGAAACCACCTACTATCAAGGAAAAAAAATCAATAAAAAAATAAAATTTGGTGAACATTGGAACAGCCACAGATCATGGAAGACAGTTTAGACGGACATATTTTAAATTTCAAGTTAACTGCAAAAGGAAAATAGTGTGAGGTAAAAATCATAAAGTGTCCCAGCAAAAATGCTATGGACGGAAGGCCGGCACCACAAACAACCTCAAGGTCGTTAAGGATCACTAATCATTTATCATCTAGTGAGCCTAAAAGATGCTTTTCCAGAAACCGCCATGTGGAGGGTGTCGTTAGTGCGTTGTGTATATGTTGCTGTCATTTCAAAAGCTTTAAATATTGGGGAAACATAGAAAAATCAATTTCCTACGGCCTAACTTTCTAGGTAAAATGATCGTTTTCAACCGTCGTTTCAAACTATTTTATACTTCGAGGCTTTCCCAAGTGTATTAAAATGTATGAGGACGGGAAATCATAACATTTGTTAATAACAACACTCAAGTGATTTGACAAGCGTGAAATATCAATTGGGAAAGTTTATACAATTGCGGGATTCGGGTAAAGCGGGGGGAGCGGTCCAATTAATAGAAGTTTATTAGCCTGGGAACAAACCCGAGTTTTGGAATTATTGAGATTTTCGTGAAGGGGGGGTAAAGTCGGAAAAGTTTCGGGGAAATGATAACGGGGATCCGCTACTATCGGGGTGTCGCGTGTTTCGAAATATTTCGGTTAATATTACATAGAAGGGGAGGTTTAATATGTTCCTTGTTCATTCGACGACAAACAGTACAACTCAAGGTTTATGTTAATTACGACTTCCATGTTGCTCTCTTGAGAATCCCCCCTCGAGTAAATTGAAACACCGTTTAAAATTATCGTTTTCATAGAATAGACTTTTTTTTTAGTTTCAAAAAAATCAATAAATAATATAACAGTATAATGCCAATAAAACGCTTAAAACGTAAGTTTTTTGGACAAAAAAAAACAATTTCTAGTGAAAATTACGATTCTAGATAAAAAAAAATCAAGAAAAATCTTTAAAAATCCGCAAAAACGGTGACTTTTTTCTTTTCCCGGTACTTCGAAAAAGCACGGCACCTATACAAAGATAAATTTTAATACTGGAAGGTAACTTCTGTCTTCTCTGGCGACAATTTCGTCCCTTAGCCTCGGGGGAAAATAAACGCGTCCGTGATTCGGAACTTACCTCCAGCAAAATCAATTTATCCATCATGTAACACTATAAACGAAATTTGTGTCAAAAAGGGGGGGGGTATTGTTTTAGATTATAGTGACCCAATTTACAAGAATAATACATTTATTGCGATGTAGTCTACGCAGGTGAAACCACTCAAAATTCCATACTGCATGATCTAATTTCGTCCGGTTGAAAGCTAGTGAATTGTATCAGACATGATTTAATTGAAGGATGGAAGAAAAAATGGGATAAAATGGAATAAAAAAAAGGAAGGTTTTTGTGGGACCGCATTCTAGATTATTTAGGGATATTAGACATTATGAATCATGACAATGTCGTCGTATATAGTGGAGTAGGGGGACTTGGGTTGGGTTCTTTTAGGGATTCAAGAGCTCTGGGTTAGATTAAGGATTCCAGTGATGCCGCGTCTTTCCGGGTGTAGTCGCCAAAAGTTCGAACCTAGTCTTGCTGTGGGGAGGGGTCGAAGCGGATGAAGGGAAGGGGTGGCGGAGTTTCCGCTTCGTTTGCTAAATGGTTCAGGATGGCCCCGACTCCTTGAGCAATTCGCAATTTGTCGGAATCATAAGGATCTTCAAACTGTCATAAAAAAGGGGTGTCTTAAATAATCCCATTTCAAATTTTTTTAAAACTTTTCCCTTCGCAATTTCGTCGACCACATTACATCTTGAGTTTTAACTCAAAGCTTCTCATAAGAAGAATAAAATTTATTACCTTTTTTTAATGATAAACTTTTTTTAGTTCATCTTTAACTAGCAGAACAGTATCTTCTGCTGTCATTGAATATAGGTTTAGAACTCGGTTCAATCAGTTATAACAACTAGAATAGATGAATTGGTAAAGGGCGTTCACTACTTGAGAAGGAATCGACAATAGGGTCAGGTCCTTTATATCCTCAAAAGCTTCGACATACCAGAGGCGGAGACTGGGCGAAACCAATTGTCTCTTTCAATCCCATTACGCTCGCCTTTGGAGTCCTGTAATGCCTACATGTGTTCTGCACGTCAAAGACACTTTTTCTTCTCCACCAACGTAAACGTTCGACAAAATGAACTTTTGCGTTAATAAATATGCTAGACGTAGACAAATCCTAGGAGGTAAAATAGAAAAATAAGCAATAAATCATGTGCACCTGGAGTGAACAACCCGGACGGTTTTTCCCTCCTTCCCTCAGACGTACAAACGTTTCTCCCGCTAAGATTGATGATTGAATCTTTTTTATGAAGGAGAGGCTGCGGACGTCTGGTATTCTCCGGAGGTTTTTCTTCGTCACGCACACAACCGCTACGTCATAAAAGGGTTACTTCCACGGACTCTTTTTTTACATGTTTTAAAGTAACACCGGAAAACTCACTCTACAGTTAAATATTTTCATTATTAACAATTTAAAATTAAAATTTTTAACTTCCCTAAAGAATTTATTGTTTTACCCTCCATGTCAGGTTTTTGGGGAAGGGTCTTCCCCTTATGGTGAGACCGTAACTTCGTCTGTGGTTCCGTCCAGCAGTAGCTTTTACTAGTTTTCAACCGATTTTTAGCTCATTCATCCTAAATAGTTTGACAAGAAAAACGAAAACAATTTTTGAATTTCGAAAAATTGGCGGAGATGTGCACGTTTGAAATTTTAAAAACTTAGCTGCGGCCGGACAGTTGGTCCGATTTCTATTAAATTATTACCAAATTTTCACCAATACTTATTATATTTTGGTTGAAAATTTTTTTTGTGTTTGTGTAAAAAAATTTTTTTTAGTAGGAAGAAACTTGATACTTCCACCTCTCGCAAGAGGACATCATTAGAAAAATTTTTAATGAAAACAAACATATATAAAAAAATAAAAATAAAAACATGCATATTATTCTTCAAGAAATTACGAAAGCAGCAGTTATTTGATCCTTAGAGCGCAAGCAGAAGTTGTAATAAACTCCCCGTCAAAAGTATTGCAACACCTTCAAATGTACTGATGATCCAGGGAGCAGTTGAATATATATGGGGCGCTCCGGGTACGAAGGGCGAACTCGACAAAACGTAGTTTCGATATACATATTCGCATTTTAAAGTTTCGATTTTTAAGTATTTAAATGGTAAAAAAGGCGAACTCAACATAAAAATTATATGGGTGTATTCACCAAGAGGTCTAGAATCTGAAAATGAAAAAACCAGGAGGACCCTTCCCCAAACCCGACGTCGAGGGTATCACAATAACTTCTTTAAGGAAGTTAAAAAAATTTGTCCGATGTCGAGTTCGCCCTTCGTACCCGGAGCGCCTCATATGTATATATAATACAGAGGTTGTAATAATATATTAGGGCGATATTGAACTGAGCCAATTCTTTTACCAGCTTTTTAACCTTCTGTAAAATTTAACCAATAGCAAAATGGGTGGATTCCGAGGATTCCAACTATTGAGGATCAAAGCGACTGAAGAATGATTGTCCATTTTCAGAATTTTGTTTGTACTCAATTAAATCCACTAAAAGTACTTAAATTGTAAACATTGGCCCAATTCAATATTTCGAAAAACAATGATATCGCTAAAAATTGGTTTTGCTCAGTTCAATACGTTTCAGATTTAATTCCAAATGTGAGAAAATCCGACCAGGGATTAAAATAAAAAATTGGCTCAGTTTTAATATCGCCTATATTTTTTATCGGGGAGTTGCTTACTTAATAATAATTACTGTTTGGTCCTGTCTTAAGGAAATTAATTTATTTTTAGCATCTTTTGTTCGGAGATGTTCTTTATTATCAGCAACGGAACTTGAGATAAATAGGTGTGTTATACAATAAAATACCTCCAAAGGATTCTTTAGCAATTTTTGTATTTTTAATAAAATTACTGGACGAAAAACGTGAAAAAAGGAGAAGGATAATAATATTATAAGATAAACTTTTTTATGTGTGGATAACAAGAGAAGAGGGAGAAAAAAAAAATTAAAACCTCGGTACGTACCTAATACTAAAAAAAGTTTCAGACTCTGTATTTTCAACGGAAAGAAAAGTAATTTTAAATCAGAAAAGGTAAAAAAAAACTTTTATATATTTTAAACTCGAGGAAAAGGAAGTTTGTTGAATCTATATATCTTAAACTCAATTCAGGCGGAGTGCTCACGGGCCCCTAAACCATTTCTGGAACAGTTTACCCTTTTGTATATTGCCTGAACCCCGTCCTAAACTGAAGAATAATTTCTAAATTTTTAATCTTCCGCAACCGTTTTCGCGACTTTAGGCACCCCGAGTCGGATGAGCGCGTAAATTACGGTCGGGGAGTGAAATTGGGGTGGGTGCGGAAAAAAAAGGTAATTCCGTTATTTTTACATTGCCTCGAACACTCCGAAGAATAATCTTATAGGTCCCGTAAAATAAAATATTTAAGACGAAGAAAAAATGCTTTGCTTATCCAAAGATTCGAGGATTGGAAGGCGAAATCCTTAGGACCGTCCCATAGTTTCCATATATTATTCTAAAAAGGTCAGACGGTGATATTGTAATATTGAGATGTAAATTCTACTTAACGAGGCGGAGATAAGGTGGTAAATTCCGGTTTTAATTAATTAAATCCAGATTTAGATTAGAGGTCGTTTACAACTCATATACCAGGGTTACAAACATAATTGATCACGCGATATATCATACGGGTTATATCAAGAAACCAATCCAAACGCTATCTCAACATACAGGGGATCCTTCAAACAAGTTTATTCTGTTAACAAAGCCATTCAGTATCCCTAAAATTATGAATGAGTAATTTTGTATTACAAATGAATATTTTTTTCACCAACAAGAAGTACTGGTTTGAAGAGCTTCCAACGAAAACTTCCTTAAAGAGAAGTATCTATATAGGAGGGGGAAGTATAACGGAGGGGACGTAAAACGTAGTGGGAAGTATATGGAGGGGAAGTATAACGGAGGGGGAAGTATAACGGAGGGGGAAGTATAACGGAGTAGTAAGTATAACGGAGTAGGAAGTATATGGGATGGGAAGTATAACGGAGGGGGAATTATAACGGAGGGGGAAGTATAACGGAGGGGGAAGTATAACGGAGGGGGAAGTATAACGGAGGGGAAGTATAACGGAGTAGGAAGTATAAAGGAAGGGGATGTAGTAGGGAGGGAAAGTATAAAGGAGAATTTTCCAAGTTTGTTTTTCGAAATTTTTTTTTTTTTTTTTTTTTTTTTTTTTTTTTTTTTTTTTTTTTTTTTTCGAAAAATTTTCTAAGTTCTTTTTTTCGAAAAATTTTCTAAGTTCTTTTGTCAAAAAAAAAAAATTTTTTTTTTTTTGAAAAATTTTCCGGGTTTTTCTTTCTTTTTCTTTCTTTTTTTTTTTTCGAAAAATTTTCTAAGTTCTTTTCAAGGTAGAAATAATGGGCTCTTTGGCCTAGGGATGTGCCTCTCGTAAAGGGTAGAAGTACGAAATTTCTCCCTACTAAAAAAAAAAATTAATGATTAAAAGGTCGCAATTTTTTTACACCAAAAATTCTTAAAAATATAAGGAGTAATTGGTGAAAATTTGGTGAAAATCGGATTAACGGTTCGGCCGCAGCGAATTTTTTAAAATTTCAAACAGACATATCTCCGCCATTTTTTCGAAATTCAAAAATCGCCCTCGTCATATTCTTCTTCACCGGCTAAAGAAATTTGTGTGAAAATTTGGTGAAAATCGGATGAAAACTGTGGCCGTAAAGTGTTCCGGAAAAAAATGCTACGGCCGGCCGGCCGGAACCACAGACAAAGTTGAGATCGGTAAAGATCAATATTCGATTTTACCCTCCGGGGTCTGGAAGACCCTTCCCCAAAAACTCGACGTCGAGGGTATCGCAATAACTTCTTTAAGGAAGTTAAAAAACGTGTAAGAGAGGAATTTTGAATGTTATATTAGGTAATAAAGGTTTTAGAGTAGGATCTTCTCCACCATCTATCGAAGTAGTTTGTGGAATTAGGAAGCCCGCAGAATGGTTGGAGGAATCTCTGATGAATTGCTGATTGTAAGTTTCACCTGCGAATAGGGAATCCTCGACAATTGATAGTTATGACTTGAACTGAAACAATGGATTGCTCAGCTTTAACCCTTCTGAACTCCACAATGGATGTTAGTTCATCAATAGTTGAAGTATAAATTTCAACTTTGAAATATTATTAGGAATTTTGATTCGGGGATTGAAATGATACTTGCGGGAAGGTGGAGGGAAAAAAGACATCTGTGAGACGCCGTTGAAATATGAGGAGGGCGAGGGTGGCTGGAAGTCTCACGCCCCTTTATTTTCTAATATGAGCCGATGTCGGATGGAAATTGAATATCGACCAGGTTGAGCACTGCAGGACCTTAAGCTGACAGGTGCTAGTTCCGGGTGACGAGGCTTTCGCCCCTCTACAAACAGTGAGTAAATTTTATGTCCATAAAAAATTTTTTTCTCCTTAATTTACATCCATTGTTAGCTCAAATCACTGTGTAAGCGCAATTATAATCGGCCAGTCTCATATTCGAAAAAAACAAAATTACATTCGAAGGATCGATTTTTACACTATTTTTCCTTATATTATATATTCTAAAAATTTAGAGAATTTTTTATTTTTTTAACTGGCCCTTTTTGTTCGAATTTTTTAACGGATTTTTTTGTGGGTGTTTTAGACCTGAGATCACCTTTTATTTGGTGATTTCATGCGGTAAATTCTAATTTTTCGCCCTCTAGTTAACAAGAAATGTTAATTCGTTTTTCATTTTTGTTTCTTTTTGAAAATTCGGAGGCGTAAAAAGTGGTGTTCCCCAATAAAAACCCTTCGAGGTGGAAGGACGGGATGACGGGTAATAAAAGTGGAACGGTTATTCACCGGCGGGAGTGATTAGGAAACGGGCCCACCCACTCAAAACTCCCTACCCCCTTTACCTAAAAACCAACCCTTCAACATCCTCACTCCTTCTACTAATTAAACTTCTCCAGCCGGGAAAAAGCCTGTACTCGCCAAAATATCAAAGAGTATTCCCTAAAATATTGTATCGCTTTCAAATTGGCCCTTTTAAACATATTTTTTTATTATTTGATTATTTATTTTGTGTATTTCACACATGATAAAACTATCCGTTAGAAGAAAGGCTTATAGAAATGAACTCTTATGTCGTCATCGGGAGATTTGTTCGAGAAATTCTATACAATCTAGAAGACCCCCATTAATCCCCTATAAAAATTTAATAAATAAATAAAGGTAAATAAATTGTTTTTATAGAGAGGCCAATTTTTCAGAACACTAACACCATCGCTCAGACTTTTTTTTTTAACGGTAGTGGTGGAAAATGGATGGAGGGGTAACGGTGATACTCAGCTAGCGAGGCTAAGGCCGTGATTTGTGTGCAGAGGCTATTTTCTACCTGCCATTCTGACCCCGTCCAAGCACAGATCCCCTTCACGTAATATCATGGCCGACTATTTAAATCCAAAATACCCCCTAATGCTTTTTAAAAAATTCCGAAAAATTTCAAGATCTCACGTGAGCTCCACGTGTTTTTTTATTCCCTCCGACGAGTCCGTACTCCTCTAACTGGCTCCGACATGGATTTATTAATCTGGGCCAAGATTAAAATCAAGCCCCGCTCTTTTATTTATAGCCTGTGAGTTTAACGACAATTCAAATATGGCGTCCCCATCGCCCCCCCTTTCCCATCACGGGGCTTAGCCCGATATGCCAGCCGGAGGATTAATGGGAGGACAAATGTAGACCGTCGTTTCTGGGACGTACACCGTCATCCCCTATAAATCCGTACCTAATTCTCAATTAAGGCAGTTAATAGTTACACGAAATATACCCACTTTCAGATTAATTATTTCTTAAGTACTTCCTTAAATTATTTTCATAAAGCAATTTTTTTTTAAATAATACTGGTAGATGATTTTATGGTGAAAGGCGTCAGGAAATGGACTTTTCTCGTCCCTTTAGCACATTTGTCCTCCCGTCGTTACGTGTAGACTCCGAATTGCTGACTTGTCAAAACCCACCCTCTAAAAAACCTTCTCCAATCCCTTTACACGTCTGCACTTTTTTTATCCGCCTACAAAAACTTCTATCACTTTTTTTCTTCCTTCGGTCTAAAAAAAATCGCATTTAAAAATTTTGCTGAACATATTGTATAAAACTTTTTGTTTTTACAGATGGGGAGGCGTACTTGCTAATAAAGGGGTCAGACTTAAGAAAGAGAGGGGGAAAAAAAGAAAAGGTTCGCAGTGTACGCTAAGGGCCTACCAGCTCTGGAATAGAAAGTTAGGCCATTTCCATTCTGACACCGGCTCCCAATAAGAGCTAGAATCACCTGCTTCCCTCCTCTCAATACAGTACAAAATGACTTGAATTTATCTTGTTTTCTTGAGAAAACTTTTAATTTTTAAGTTTTTGAGACGTATGTTAATAACACTACTTCTCATAATGATTATGAAGGACAAAGATGCCGTAGATACGAAGTTTATAACGATTTTATTACTGAACCATTCAAAAGGCCATCAAGAGAAATTGCATTTTCTATTTGAAGAGGAAGGTTGTTATTTGTTTCTAAGAGCATCAACAATGGGTGTTTCCGAGGAAGAAACTTGGGAGAAACAAATGGCGGAGTTTTGCGGTGAAAATCCCGAAGTGTGCGCCCGACTGTGGAACCCCCCGAGTAATTGAATTAGAAGGAGTCGAAGAGGTTAACGAACCACTTCCTTTTTCCGACGAGAATTTTTTTATTTACAACTTGTTTTCTTTTGTAAATTCAAAACGTGTTGAAAAAATAAATTAACGATTAGCGATAACGATGAAGTTTAAATTGGTTTAAAAGGAGGCTCGTGTTTCCTATATAAAAGGAAAGGCTTGATTCGAGAGTATATTACACTCACTAAATAGAACTTGGGACACCCAATGTCTTACATTTGTGTTTAATTAAAAGCGATTGTCTCAGTAAATCCATAGAATTAACGCTTCAACCTTTTCAAGTTCCTGAGCCGAATACGATAACAACCGCGACTAAAACAATGGGTTTCTCATCCCTCGCTTAAAAGGCCTTTTCACCGTGTTAAATATTGACTATTAAGCAAGAAGAATAAAAACTTGTAATTACTACTATTGGGAGCTTTTTTGCTATATAATCATAAATTTTTATTGAAATGTGACCCGGGGCGGTTGTCTTCTAGTTTTGTAGGTTAAACCTGTCCGTGAATAATGCATAGGCTAAGATTAGTGTAAGGCTGGAGGAAGCCTTTGGGAGCTGACCCTTAGCAAACCATTTTAAATCTTAAACAAACCATTGAGTGATTTTTTAATTTTTGAAAAAGTCTAAAAAGTAAATGAACGTTAAAATTACTAAAGGTAATGACTCAAAATAGGCTTTTCTCTTCTGCTTCTTGGGAGTTTCCCCAATAACTGGTTGATTCCTGGAAAACTCATCTCCAAAAACAGTCTAGGGATGGTATGGCTAAATAAAACAACATATTCTTCTAGAACTAAGTATTTTTTTAAGTTCTTACCTGATTTTATGATGGTATGCAAACGTAAATGAGGCAGGAATGGACGCTATTCTAAGCCGGATTGATTACCCGGATAAATGCCATACATGAAATTGAGTCTTAAACATGATCTTGTACGTTGTATTGAATGCTAACAAGACCCATAATAAACCTAAATAAGGCCATTTATCGAATCTAGTTACTCTCTAATTAATTAAATTAGATCAATTTAATTTTTTCCCCTCTTTTACTCCCATTAACTATACTCGGAAAAAGAGTTTTTGTCGTTTATTCTGACGGAAAGTTTCGCCCCTCTCTTAATAGGTGGCGGCCCTAAATTGATACGAAGCAGAAAAGAGCTTTTTGAAAACTTTTAAGACGCTTAAATGGAAACCGTGCTCGAAAAAGAGGACTGTAAAGCGTAAAGACTCGCACTCAAGTTATTTTAAATACAAAACTAATTAAAAAATTACGATTCTTTTTTTTTCTAATTACGCTGTAAATTTTTTAATTTGTTTTTTATAAGTAAAACTTTTATTAATTTATTATTTTCTTTTTTATAGGAAAAATTAAGGGACAAATCCAGAACTCAATTTCATAGTAGTGAAGCGTTCTGAGATGGAGAGGGCGTTACATGTTTTATTCACGAGTAACTCTCCCCGGGCCTTGAGTATCCACATAAATAAAAAGTGTTAGGATGGCGGTAAAGGAGGAAAGGTTTTTTTTAACCCCACAGCCAACTTATTTTTTGGACAATCGACTCCTTTGGACCCTAGAAGAGGTCCGTTTCCGGGGCTTCTGACGGATCATCCGCGATAAAAAAAACGTCTTAAGACCACCAATCGTATAATTTCGCTATAACAAATTTATATATTCCACCTGATAAGTACAAAGTTCAGAGGAAGTAGAAAAATTTTTTTTGAAGAACACAGAAAAAGCTTTTTTTTATAATGCTCACACTCCTATTCATCCATTCATTCCCTCCAATTTTCTCTTCAAGGGATCTTCTTTTGCTAGAAAATAATTAGGTATACCACAGCAAAATAAAAGAAACACTATTCGAGGTAAAAAAAAAGGGAAGGGTGGAAAAAAGGGATCCGAAGGGCGAAAAAAAAGGCCTCCGTCTCAAGAGCTTTTCAAAGTAAATCTAGCGTTATTCATTCCGATGGAAAAGCGCCGGAAAATTAGTTTCGGAGATTTTCCCTTCAGAATGCAAAAGGAAAAACAAGCTATGCCTTTTTTGTAAATATAAAGTTCTGCTACAGGTAAATAGGTAAGTAAAATTTACGAATCGAGTAAAAAAAAAAGCCTTTAAAAATATTTAAGTACCTACATTATTAAATTCTTTGCTTTATTCGTAGGTCTTTATAAGGGGTTTTCCACGACTTGTTTTGTTAAAAAATGGTGGAGTAGGTCCGCTATTGAGGGAGGATCGTGAATAAGCGGAGAATTAAGGAAATTAATAATAAAACATTACCTTCTAAAACCGCAAAATAAAATAATGATAATATTAATCATAATTTATTTATACCATATTTTATTGCTGAACAATTTTTCTACGATGAAAAGTTGAGTCGCAGGTTGTCGTAGGCACGATCTGTGAAAAACTCTGGAAAGCTTTATAGTTCTGAGTGCCTCCTGTTACTTCTTAAATGAACCCTAGGAGTGAGCAACAGCGCATTCTATCTAATAAAATTGGAACAAAATGCATCGATTGCTGATAACGCTGTCTATCGGGATGGCTAAGAAACGTAAGACTGGTGACAGCGCTTTCTTTTTTTGTCGTTAGAATTCAGATATTTACTGCTTTGGACCAAAATGTCCGATTTTTAGTTCGTTTTAACCTCAAAAGGTCGTTCGTGTAGTTCAAAAGATTTGAAATTCCCAAGAGCCGTAGTACTCGAAAAGATGAAAAGAAGAAATCTTCATAAGCTCCTGAAAATAAAATCTAAGATTGCTTGAAAAAATTTTTCCGTCTAGAATACGCAGTTTTTAGGCATCTTTTTCATATTCGCAGCCCGTACTTTTGACCATATTCTTTCAAAAAAATGTTTTATGACCAATACGCTTATTACAGAGGAAACTGCTAACTTTTTATTGGAAATAAAAGTCCCATTTTAAGCGAGTAAATAATTAATTTCTCCATGGTCAAATCATGTTCTATTAGGCATGTTTAATGTATTGAGAGAATACTTTATCGATTGAAATACTTTACCCATGATATTCGAAGTTTTTTTTTACTTTTGAAGAAATAAAGTCATGTAGGAAAGTTAAAGTGAAGTTTCCCTTGGAAATCGTATCCGCACTGGTTCAAATTTCGCGTCATTTTCTCTTGTAACTTGTCTACTTTCCCGTTGAGCCTACTTAGAGTGCGAAATTGAGAAGAAGGGTAAGAAAAAGAGAAGCCTAGAAAGTAGTAGGGGAGGGAAAAAAGTTTCAGGTCAACTTGAAAATTTCGAGCTCAGACTCGGATTAGCCGGATGCAAACAAGACTTTGAAACGACCCCAGAGGTGCGATAGAGTTTCTTATTAGAAGACCTTACAGAAGTCAACCCACGTTCTTCTCCGCCAGACACATACACCCGTTACGTTTCTCCGGGCTTAATCCTCACTTTATACAAGTTCCACTTCACTACATCCCTTGAAATGCCGTCAATTTTTTACTTTAAAACCTACCTTAAAAAATATATTTTATTTTTATAAAAAAAAAAATCTCAAATAAATTGAAAAAGTATTGGTTTTATCAAAATTGTTGAAGAATTGCAGTTTCTTTAACATTATAGGCTGAAAATATGCTACAACTCTCGTTTTTACATTAATCCGTCTAAGTAGAAGTTGTAAGAAAATTGCAAAAAGTTTTAAATATTTAAAAACATAGTTAAAAAATGTTTTGATTGTTCAAAGATTTTCTTGAAATGCTAATCACTTGAGAAAGAGGTGAAGTCGGGGTAAGGACTGGTTAATTGAGGAGTTTCTATGAAGCGAAAAAGGGGTCCAGAGTTCGAATTTGCAACACAAAGAGGTAATAAGAGACATACCGGGCTCTCCCACTCCCTTTTTTCCCCTGATAAAAGGCCTCGTGCGGTTGAAAAAAAAAGTCTAGTGGATGACGCTCCGGGCATTAATATTGATGCTCCCTTGTTAGTGTTAGGATTTCATTAACGTGGCCTCGCTTGTTATCCACGCAATCAGCTTCAAAGTACTCTGCGACTTTGTACATAACCCCTTGTCTCTTTATTACCAGCTTTTGCATAGAACATCCCCGGCCCAACGCAAAACACATGTCCTTCAATTTAAGGGTCATCAAATCGTTTTTTTACAGCATTTTACGCCACTTTCGCACTGAAATTGTCCAGACGAGGCAATTTTCTTGAAAGCGTAAGGGGTGAAGATGATGGCGTTATTACATAAAACCTTTTTTCCTTGACGAGAAAGGTTTTATTTTAAACACGTTTTGAGCATTTTTTAACTAGAGAATGGAATAAATTTAGGTCAAATTCTACCTTATTCTTGATTATGAAGGTTTAAAATTGTTGCCCGTAGCCAGGATTTAATTTTCAAAGGCTACTGTTTAATTTATTATGAAATAATCTACCTTTATAAAGGAAGGCCCTGGTTTATGGCTGCATTCGCCCAGGGCATACTTATACTTTTCAGCGTCTCTTCGTCACATCTCGCCGGAATTTTGGGTGTTTACCTCAATTTTTTGTTTGAGAAAACCCTTTTGTATTCAACTTAAGGCGTTTTCATTAGCTTTTCTCCTTGTAAATTCACTTATAATGGTATTTAAGGAGGCTTTTCTTGGTTTTCGACGAAAAGACTATTGTACGAGGGGTGTCCAAAAATTAAAGACCTTTTGTATTTTGCCGCCGTACGGGCGAAGTATTCTGCCAGATGAAAACACTAGCTTGTAGCGGGAAGTTCCCCCTTCACATCGCACTTGGTCTCATCTCTCTATCTTATCCAGCGTTGCTACGGCAGCCGTTCGCGATGGACGTCTCGGTGCCGAGTCCCGCCGGTTGTGAGGTTCGCTCCGTCATGCGTTTCCTAAACGCGGAGAAACTTCGCCCGGTCGAAATTCATAGACGTTTGACGGCTATTTATAACATTCGTAACATTAGCGTAACAACAGCGCTCATTCATAACATTGCCATAAATAGCCGTCAAACGTCTATGAATTTCGACCGGGCGAAGTTTCTCCGCGTTTAGGAAACGCATGACGGAGCGAACCTCACAACCGGCGGGACTCGGCACCGAGACGTCCATCGCGAACGGCTGCCGTAGCAACGCTGGATAAGATAGAGAGATGAGACCAAGTGCGATGTGAAGGGGGAACTTCCCGCTACAAGCTAGTGTTTTCATCTGGCAGAATACTTCGCCCGGACGGCGGCAAAATACAAAAGGTCTTTAATTTTTGGACACCCCTCGTAATTTTCAGGAATTTTCCTTAGTTCACCGGATTAAAAAACCACCTTGTAGGCAGATTTTTGCCGCTTTTTCGATCTCTAGATTCAAAACGACCATTTTAACGAGATTATGGGAGTTTTTCAAGGTAGATTCACCTATTTTAGCAGATTACTTTGCTATTTTTAGGGAGAATTTTCCTCGAATTTTAACAAAAAGTCTCTATTTTATCCCATTTTAACATACTTATATCATTTATCGGCCGAGAAACCCCATTAAACTTTTCTTTAATGCCTTTTTTATTACGTTTTAATTGCTTAATATTTATAGGTAATATACATATACGCCTTAATTTGATTTAAAACAATTATAAGTATTGTTGATTGATGAAAAATATTATTCATCTTTTATTCCTTAGAAATCATAATTAGTTTCTGAAATGTAAATTTATTCGAAAATCTGGTACTATAAATATTCAATAAAAAAAAAAAGGCAAAAAACGAAGGTAAAAATTTAATAAAATATAAAAAGTAAACATTTTTTAAATGAAATTTAGCTCTATTATCGCCCTACGGAAAACGATTAATTTTCTCAGGGCTCACTTAACTCTAATCTCTCCACTAGCATAATTCAAGAGACTTGGTAAACAAGTTTGTCGCCCGGTGGAAGAGCTTAGTGACAAACACCCGAGGATTACCGGAGCCATCGGGAGGTCCCGGGAAGTTTTTCGAGTGTTTTCAATTCTAGGAAAATGAAAAAGTGGTAAAGTGAAAAAAAAAAAGTATTAGGCACTTCAACCCACTTTAGAATGAGGCCTAATTAAAATACATTTCCGCTCACTGAGCTGCCCAGCGGACTATAACACGAAAATGGTCATTGTAGGGGCGTAATTTAATTTACAATTAATTTTAAATACAAGTTTGCTTTAAGAGTGTTAGGCCACGTTATTAAAGAACACTTTTTTCATTCATTGATGCAGCTGCACTCTTCACAAAGAATAATACGTCTTCCCATATCATAAAACCTATAGGCACCTAAAGGGTAACTTGCATCAAAAAGATCTGCTCCTAAATCACTGATAACCTGATACCTGAAAGTGGAAGTATAAGAAAAAAAGTTAAAACTCCATTCTGTGACTTTAGTTGTGCTTTATATGTAGTAAGTAAATGTTCGGGTTCTGCAAGAAACTTAGGGGATGTTTATGGGATGCCTTTTTAATAATTTATGTAGGAACATAAGAATAAGTAGATAGCGTTTTGACAGATAAAAGGTACTATTTTACAGGGCTAACACTAAAACCAAGATATATTTAGGGAGTTCCATAAATTCTATACCCTTTTCTAGAGTGTCAACGCGTCGGTAGCTCATCCTTTATTCCGTTTGAGTCTGGACCGCGTCAGCTCTTCTAGTTTCCCCTGTTTATCCCGTTGATAAGGAGATTTTCGTTCGACTTTCCGACCGTTCGGACCCCGAAATCTGATTTGTCCGTTGACAAGGAGCGACACTCGTAAGTCGAAGGATAATCTTATTGCTCCTGATTCGACATTTTGGACGTTCCGGATCGTCCACGAAGGCCTAGATGCCATTTTGTTCTACTACTTGTTGCTAAAAGTCTATATAGGTTTCTATCGGTTTAGACTGAGCCGGATTATATTTTCGAAATCCACACGAAATACCCCACTTGATTGGAAACAGATTTCATCCACCTCGAATCCATTTCCTAGAAACTAATCATGGTTTAATCTTGTTTGTCTATAATTTTCAAAGCTTACAATCTATGTGTGAGTGGTAAACGAGAAAATGATGAGGGGGCCATTATTCAGATTTTTTTGTGTAGCGGCTAATAAAATAAATCTACCTACAATATCGCGTTATCTGATTCTCGAATCAATCGGAGATCGCCCGATGGAGAAGTGTATCCGGATTAGTTATGCTGCTTGGGCAAAGGTTAGACGTGTGGTGTGTACCTAAAGGTTAAATGTTTCTCGTATGTAAAAACATTGTTATCAGTTGCAATATTGAGTAGGCCAACAGCGTTAAAACAAGACCGCCTTGTTGACAATGTACTACTCTACTTCGTGGCCGTCCTCTGTAGTAAATCATAGAAAATTCATATACTACGCGATAAAAATAAGCATAGATAGAACAGATCTTTCGTAGCCTCCTTAGCAAAAAGGACCAACTCAGATGGACCTTCGAAAATTCACTAATATACGATCCAATCCAATCTTTTTGAGTTCCAATAGAAGAAAGTGACACTTAAAAACCTTTAGTTGATTGATTATCGATTGTTCTTTTTGACGTTTTCAAGCAGGAAATTTTTTTTTCTTTTAGAAGAATGGGTATTTCAGAGAAGACTTTACCGTTTTACATTCTTAAAAACGCTTAGTTTGGGATTCTTTTCTCCCTTTCCTGATAAGCTTTCTCTTAGATATACGAAGTGTTTTAAATCAGTCACGACGGAAAAGTCTTATCCCAATCGGGTACTTTGCAAAGTAAACATATTCATGGACTTTTAGGCTTAACATCTCTAAATCTTGCTTTACAG
Source organism: Orius insidiosus (assembly GCA_014119065.1). Lineage (NCBI taxonomy): Eukaryota > Metazoa > Arthropoda > Insecta > Hemiptera > Anthocoridae > Orius > Orius insidiosus. The sequence goes on from JACGAQ010000490.1 coordinate 35,110, forward strand.
GATAAAAGTTGAAAGGTAAAAAGTACAAGTGATATGTGAATTTTCTAATACCCACTTATTGGGTAAAAAACGACGTTTTCAGATTGGGAGAGGGGTCGAATTTTGTTCTTAAACTCGCATCAAGGCTCTAGATATATATTACAAGAGTTGGGAGGACTTTTATCCGTTGTAAGACGTCTGTTCGGCTCACGTGCGGGAGAGACACCTAGTGATTTAGTAGTGAACACGTAAAGCGAGGGGGGACAATGACGATATTTCCAAGCTCCGCACATGTTACGGCCTTGTGCCAAAAGTTTAAAACAAAAAATTTTTATATCCCACTCCTAGAAGTTTCCTTCTAAATAATTTTATTCCAACTTGGCATAATTGGTTGCTTAACTCTGGCTCCTATAAAGGGGCTGAAGGCGGATTTTGGAGATTCCTATTCTCCATGACAGGCCAATGGTTTAAATTAATCTGATACTAAAAGAGTCGTCTCAGTCGGTAATCTACCAATTAGATGGGGCGTCTCGTCTAATCTTGGAGAAAGTCGTGGAGCTTCCTTAAACCTCCTCATTTATGAAATCAACATTTTTTTTAACACTCAAGAAACCCATAAATCTGTTACAGAATTTACGGAATTTATAAAACATTTATTTTTTTACTGAAAAAAGAAGTACTGGTCTAAGAGCATCCAACGAAAACTTCCTTAAAGAGAAGTAACAATATAGGAGGGGAAGTAAAACGGAGGGGACGTACAACGGAGGGGGAAGTATAAGAGAACGAAATTATAACGAAGGGGGAAGGATGTATAAGGGAGGGGAAGTATAACGGACGGGGAAGTTTTTTTTATTTATTTTTTTCCGACTTTTTTATTTATTTATTTTTTTTCCGAGTTTTTTTTTTACTTTCCGAGTTTTTTTTTTTTTTTTTTTTTTTTTTTTTTTTTTTTTTTTTTTTTTTTTTTTTTTTGAAAATACAAAAAATTACAAATTTTCTAAGGGTCAAGGTAGAAATAATGGGCTATTCGGCCTACGGATGTGCCTCTCGTAATGGGTAGAAGTATGAAATGTCTCCCTACAAAAAAAATACATAATAAAAAAAGTGGCAATTTTTTACACCAAAAATTCGTCAAAAATATAAGGAGTAATTGGTAAAATTTCGTGAAAATCGGACCAACGGTTCGGCCGCATTGAATTTTTTAAAATTTCAAACAGACATTTCTCCGCCATTTTTTCGAAATTCAAAAATCGCCCTCTTTAGTTTCTTCTTCGCGGCTAAAGAAATTTGTGTAAAAATTTAGTGAAAATCGGATGAAAACTGTGGCCGTAAAGTGTTCCGGAAAAAAATGGTACTGACGGACGGCCGGACGGCACCATAGACAAAGTTGAGATCGGTAAAGATCAATATTCGAATTTACCCTACGGGGTCTGGAAGACCCTTCCCCAAAAACCCGACGTCGAGGGTATCACAATAACTTCTTTAAGGAAGTTAAAGAAAACCGTGAATACTACTTCGTGGGTTTAAAAATTATATTATACTTAGATACGGCGTACTTTACTCTCCAAAAATTATGCTAATACAAATACCTCACTTACTTTTGGAGAAAGTCAAAAAGGATCAAAAAGTTTTCAAAATGATTAAAAAAAAAATCTCATCTTCACCGAACCAGCGTCCATAAAAAATACCTATTTCCGTAGTACCGGTATTTTTTTCCGTTCTCTACAGTATCGACTGGCTAAAGGCAGCACTGATTTTTATCTCTGTTATCAGTCACGTAGGAGCTCAAACCTAGAATGTCATCGTAAAAGAAACACCCCATTCAAGGTAATTTTCATTTGTGTTTATCTCTTTATTTTCACTAAATTGTGATTGGAGTGTGTTATTATCATTTTAGTGGCCCTTTTTTATCAATAGGATTCAAAGAAATGTGTGATACTACTTTTAAAACTGTTTACATTACTCTGTCTTCAATGCAGGGTCGTCCGCTCCTCTCATTCTGAAGAAATTTTGTCGTATTTTTTCAAGGGACTATGACGAGATTAGGTTATGTTGACATTATGGCGACACGTCATATTATATTATAAAAGTTTTTTTTTCGTGTGCATAATTTTCTTAAAAGAGTTATCCGTTTATTCTGGATAATTAAGGTTGATTGGTTTAGACGGTGAGTCAAAGATGAGTGGATTCTGTGAGTAATATACATAGGGAAAGCCTCCCTCGGCTACCACGCCAGTCAGTTCACAATGTACGGCATCACCTTAACTATATTATCGATAATTAAATGAGTTGCGAGGGTTGATGGAAAGGGAAGTGCGGGATAGGGAGAGGAAATTCGCTCAAGAGTCCCTCAGGATGCTCCCTCTACGCCATTGACTATCGACCCGATGAACGGATTGTATTAACATCTGAATATTATTAATTCAAACATCAAAGCAACTTCGTCCATTCAGAGGGTGGCCGTATTGCAATTTAGTACTTCATACAAAGTTATATTATTTGCCAATAAAAAAAATTCTTTTTAACATAAAAGCTTGTGGAATGCTGTTCAAAAAGTTTATTAGAACTAAAAATATGATTGTCACTTAAACCAAAAATAAATTTTAGGTTTCATGTTCGAGCTCAATATTGGATTTTATTATTACTTATTGAAATTTCCATTTTTCCTCATCTCCAATTTACCAATCGGAATTTCTATTATAACTTTTTTTTTTTAATTATTAACGTCCTTTTTTTTGTACAAGCTAGAAACAGCATTAAAAACCCAAATTTCGAGTTGGGGGAGGGGGATTAAATCCATTTTAATATAGTTATGCACTTCTCTTTGAGAAAGTTGAAAGGAACTGGTTTTTGATGGACGGTGTTAACCCTATTGTTGACGTAGGGTATTCCTTGGTGGCAACTTCGGTAAAGTTTTCTGATCACATTTTGCCTTGAGACCTTCCTCCATTTTCTAAAAAAATCAATTTTTAAGTTTAAAATAGAAAAGGATCTTTATTTTTATTTGATTAGTTTTTTGTCCTTATGTTTGTAATTAATTTAAAAATAATTTGTTTTTAAGTTAATAAGGAACTTTATATTGCGATTCCCTTTGTCTGATATTTTCTTCATTTATTGATGAAATACCGACCTGAGAACAATATGTCATGGGAAGTTATTAAGCGAGCATTCCTTTTCGTCTCATTTCCCAATTTATTGTTGTCTGGAAGCTAAGAACAAGTGGAATTTAAACAATTCACCATATCCGCCAGGTGAATAATCAATAAAAGAGGCTGTTGTTGGGGCTCTGGGTTGGATTGGGTTTATAATAAGAGGATAATTTTCCATTCGGGTCAGGTTGGCTTTCCCCTCTTCTTATTCAAGCCTAGAATTTCACGTTGAAACAACCCCTCCGCCCATTTTTTTTTCCTCCGCCACCCCACACTTTCCTAATCATAATTTGCGGTATTTAACCCCCCTCGTTCGGGTCAGCACACTCGGGAATTTTTGTGAAAATTGCTTCTTTATTAGGGGGACAGAGGTCCGGAAAAAAGAGGGGGACGGTAGAGGGGGAAACCCCGGGGTCAATTGTGTGTACCATCGATCCGGAATTGCCTTCCGATCCAGGGCTTTATTGCTTTCTAGCGTGTCTTTTCAAAAGCCACAACCTATTTCACGGATTTATTACGAATTTACATCCCGAGTCAATACTTACCAAGAAAGTCCAAGGAAAACTTTATTTTTCCTATTTCTTATTTAAAGTGACCTAATAGGCTCTTTTATATGGTCTTCCAACGAAAATTTTTTTCATAATAATTGCAACGGACGGACAGCAACGGATGTACCTTTACGACTAGTTTCTGGCTGTTAAGACGAAATTTTTTTAAGTGTTTTTCAACTTTTTTTGGTTGCTTTGGACCCTTGTACTGCGTAAGATCATTATTTGAAGGCGGAGAATATGAAAAAAAAATTCTGTCTTATTTTTAACTTTTTCAGAAGGTTTTCTTCGTTGAAGATTCTAAAGAAAGATGAGAAGATTGGTTTGTGGATGAAGGAGGGTAAAAAAAAACGCAAGGGAGTCGTTAAGAACGTGGAGTGGGTTCGGTGCAAGGGGGTGAAATAAGGGGGTAGAAAGGGGTTAAATAGGAATACAGAACTCATTAGTGGATCTCCAGGAACGATGAAAGTGCTCCCTCTTAGTGAAGTGAAATTATAATACTTTCTTGTAGATCATTAGTAAGAAATGTGGCCGATCCCTAATGTCTTGCCCTATTTCTTTATTTTATCTCTCCCTCCTTATCTTCCCAAGTTAATGTTTTCGGTCTCTTTCATTCCTATATAATCACTCCTCTTTTAAAGAAAAAACAATTTGTTTTCTTTAATTAACAATAGAGAATTTTTACTCTGCCATCAATATTTACCAATCTTGTTTTAGGTACTTAACACAACGATATTACAGATGTTTTGAATCTCATGAACACGCAAATAACCATTATCAAAACTTTAACGTTTCTTGGTCACGCAATGCAATCGAAGGTGAAAAAAATGAATGGAACAAAATCATTCTTTCTATTTGATTAAATAGGCCTTAAGTCCATATTGTGAATATTTGATGTGATTAAAAAAATAAATATCTCATGGAAGGGATTTCTGAAATGTTGGTAGACATGGAAATAATTAGAAGTGTCCGCGTGTTATTGGGCAGGCCCCATTTTCAGTAGTAGGACACTGCAGTAATAGACATTTCAGTTAGTTCTAACACAGGATAAGTCATTTTTTATCAATTTTGAGTTAGGCATTGTTTCTGATGGTAAATTTTGTGGAGAATCGAATTCCGTTGGTAGTTTAACCCTATTACCAACAGAAAATACGTAGTTCACGACTTAGCCAACAGGTGATGCATTGATTCCAATGAGAAATTAATCCGTATTATGGCTCTCCTGAAAACCTTGGAAAAATGACCTGTCTGGTGTTAGAACTAACGCGACGATTTGCAGTAGTAGTTCAGGAGTTTCACGAAATTTAGGTAAATACATTTCTGAATACAAAACACCCTTTGTCCCGTACCAGCAATGGGTGGGGATCGTTCCCCCACCTTATTTTCACGTTATAAAAAAAAGGAGCTGGACGTATTATACAGGTTTCAGTTGGTTAGTCAGCTGATTAAATAGTAATGTATAATAAGGTCCGAGCCCCTCCCCCCTACATTAAATAATTAAAGTTTAATAATTTGTTAGTTCATAATGTTGCCATCAACTCCTGCTACTACACGCTACATAAGTATTGATTTTATTATAAAATTGGATTTTACATAAAATGTGAAAAGTCATAGATATTATTTAGTTTAGAGTTAAATTGTGTATATTTGTCATCTCGAGGAAGACTTAAAAGCAACAGGGGCGTTGGAGATCGATCCTTCTTCATCTAGCGTGCACTCTGACCATCAATCATCGGACTATCTGCCCTGAGCAAAAGCCAGAAAGACCTGGAGGCTAAAAATACCTTTTCATACACGTGTTAGAATCACTTTTTACAAGAAAATTGTTATAAAACTTGAGGTTTTTTCTAAAAGAAAAAAAAAAAAAGTACTTTAACGAAGTTGGGTTCACTCTCGGGAGGAACGGCTCCGCGGGATAACGTGATTAGACCGCGTTTCGGGGAAGAGGAAGTGCCTGGTTTTAAAACGGGGCGGAAACTAAATAAAGGGGCCTGAGTTTAAGAAGGTCTTTTTGGAACATAATGCACACGGTAACAGGATCAATCTCTTCTTATTAGCCTCGTTAGGGGAAGCTCCAAGGCGTAAGATCAATGGGGAAACACGCCTTCTTTGTAACCCGAAGTTTTTCCAACCAATTTCTTTAATTTTTAGAAAAGGAGCTAAGCTTCATATTAAGGAAGTCGCGTAGGAAGATTCTCACCCTGAAAATAACACTTTTTTTTTTGCTTAGAAAAACATTCCAAATGGAATAGGCACTTGTAAAATATAAACAAGATGTTTAGTCTGTTGAGTGTTTAGAAGAGAAATTATTGCTCATGCCAACGGTTTGTTTCAATTTATGTCCTCTCAACCTTGTGAGTAAACGTAAGGCTTAAAACCAGGCTAGACCCAAGGGATGTTGAGGAAGGAGGTAGGGAGAAACAGCCATAACACTAAAAACTTTCTTAAATGCCTCAAAGAAAATTCACTACCCTTAACTTGAAAAGCCATTCATAATATTCCCTTATTTATAAACCGACCCAGATTCATGAAACATAAAATATCACTTTTTCTATTTTCTTTAGTCCTTTTCAACAAATTGGCTACAAATCTTGAAAATAAAACAGAAAAATTGAGTGAAATTTTGATAAGATCCTTAAATATCTAGAAAAATGGAGGTTTAAGCCTATACACTCTATTCACGTTTTAAGTACGCGTACCTGAATGGTTCCGATGCGAAGATTGGGTCATCTATTTTGAAAATAGGCAAAAAAGCAATAGCGCTCGTTGTAAATCAAAAGGGCCAGTTGGCCTTCCCTTTGGTCTATCTTTGAAAACGTGAGACCAGCTGACGACAGTCATCATTTAAAGGCCTCCCAACCCTCTCTCGTCGGATTTAATAATTTACGCATTAAGTTAAAGGAAAGTTTCCGCCGGGGCGGGGGCAGGTGTTCCTAGTTTATGGTTATAATCGGAGGGACGAGCTAAGGGGAGTATGTCAAAGAAAAGTCAAGTCTCCTCCCAGTATTTATAAAGTTGCACCCCCCTCCGCATCTCTAATTCATAACTTTTATTAAAAATTCCCCCATTTTTTTCCCTTTTTAAGTGAAACAAAAAGCAAAAAAAAAGTAAATAGATAACAGAAAAACTATCGAAACCGAATAAATAAAGCCTGCAAAGTTTGTTCTTGTAATTCAATCAAACTTCCAGTTGAGAAAAAAGTTTTTAACGAACTACTGTGGCAGAAAAATGTTATTTTTTAAAGCTTGACTTCTGAATTCGATTCAGCCCTCCTACCATAGAAAGATCTATCTTAAGATACTAAAATAACCAATTATAGAAGAGGAAAGGTTTAATTTAATCCCAAAAATTTAATCTTTTGTTTATTTGGTAACTTTTGGCCAAAATGAATTTCGACGTCACTCCGAGAATGTAAGGAGTCTAAACGAGGCTAATATAATTCGATGATTGTCTCCCCGTTAACTAATACAAAGGATTAGGATAATGGGTCGAGTTGAGGACATGTTGTTACCCGAAAACGTGTTTTCTTCCCTAACGAACCTCCCCGACGAGAGCTAACTAATATTAACATTATTGAGTAAACCTCTTGGCCCATATTGTCGAGAGGGAGGCCCTTTTCCTGGAAAAGGGCGAGTAAAAATAGGAAGCTTTTCCTGTAGGTAAAATGAATTTCCTGTTAGAAACGACTTAACACCTTTTAGCAATATTTATTTCACAAAATATATGCGAAAAAGAAAACAATATAGCAGGCACGGTACTTGTTTTTATATTTTTCGAAATTAATTTTTCATTTCATCATACATTTGTGCCAATTTTTAGTAAGGAAGATCCACAATAAATAGAATTTTTCTTCTTTTATCTAAATCTACTTTCCTAACCGTAAAATTCAAAAGATAAGGCGGCGTTCGAGTTCCCTATCAAATACCAGGTGACTAGAAAGGGTTAAGTCTGGAGAAGATTCGGCAAGTGCTAGATCCTACCACCGGAGCGCTTCGATCGTTCCTTTTGAATGGTTGAAATGGAGGTTTCATTTTCGTTTGCATTTAACCTCTCTGAAAGTTTTGAAATAACCTTTAAAATCTGCTTCATCTATGGTCTTCCACATTACCTATTTTAAATTGGCCTTTTTCTTTTAGGTAGATTTTTTTTTAAATTTAATTATTTTGAAGGATATTTTTATTTAGGGCAAGGACGGCACTCTTGAGATATATTAAATTCATGGAAGAAGAGCCGTACGGTCCCCACTTCCTCTATGGCTAATGGCACACTAACCACTGGAGCGAGGGCTAATTGTAGACAAGGGCTTTGTTAATAGCCCATATATTAGAGAACGACCAACGCCATCTTAATCATCCAAAAAAAAAAACCTTTACAACCTTTCTTTAAAAAATGATGTGAAACTGCGAAATTTTAAGATCGATCAATTTTTTTAATGATTAATTAAGAAACTAATTAATTTCCGGACCATTAATAAAGTTCATTTTTTGACTAACCTATTGTCCGGGAGGGTTTTTAAAGGCGTTTGATAAATATGCCGTCAAGCTCGGGGCATCAGTCTTATCATAAAATTGGAGATCGAAAGAAATAAGGTTGGGGGGGTTGTTTGAAGAAAGCGGAGGGGTGGTTCGGCCACATTGTCAGCGAAGGACAAAGGGAACGAGGAGATTGCGCCCGAGGAACAACCACATGAATAATTCCCTCCTCTTTTCGCCGAGTAAGACTTAACGGATCGACCCGTTTCGGGAGGGCCATATCGGAGAATCTCATCTCTGCAACAATCTACCTTCCGACTCCTTTTGTACTGCAACTTCCCACGCTAAACGTTAAAACTTTTAGAAACGAACAGAAAGGGAACTCGTAAAACATTCATTGTTTAATAAAGTTATGACAAAGTATAGAATAAAATACAAATTACCTGCTTTTAAAATGAAAAATCGTTGAAAATTTTATTATCTTATAATTTCCAAATCGTATATTTTGCAGCCGAAATTACCTTTCGGATGTTTCGTTGTATTCCGACGAGTTCTCCAACCTTTTGGCTAGTTGGTGCGTGGTTGTTATGCTGCACTGGGAGTCAGAGTCATAATCACTGACCCACGAAGGCAGATCTACTATAAGTTTGATTAGTATTGTGTCAAAAATGACAACCTTACGCCCTGAGTTCGTGACAAAATTACAGTTTTTGTTACTGGATTCCCACTTTCGGGGAGAAAATAGATCATTTTGCTTATTAAAATCACAAATTTCAATTCTTCAGTACCTTTATGACTGTTTGCCGCCGGCTGATTGTGAAAAACTCGTAAATAAACTAACTTAAAATCTATTCTCTAATTAATTATAAACATATAATGCATTATGGCCTGCATTATTCATTAGTGCAACGTTATCGATAATAACTATGGTTACCAAAGCTACTTAGTCTCACCGCGTTAGCCGACATCTGCATACATAGATATATAATAAATTTATTCCACTACAATCCTCGACTCCACTTGCACAGTTTCAATTTACATTTGATTGCACCATTAGCATACATCCGTCCTGAGGCAAATGTTCGATTTCACCTGCATAACCCTAAATATTATTTTTGTAGAATTTTTTTTGAATGAATTCAATAATAGAGAGTTACGACGTTGAAGGTTTCAAATATATAACGGTGTCGAAAACACCTGGAAGGTGTATTAACAGCAGATGTCCAATATTTTTCCGGCTTCGATATATTCTATGGATCTCCCCTTGGAAAAGCACGCAGAAAGTATTAATCATTGGCTTTATTTTAACACTATACGTCAGGTGGAGTTCTCTATTGATGGAGGAAAACTAATAAATTATACAAAACATATTCTATAGAAAACGTTCTGAAAATATTACATGTTGAACAGATGAGTATATTCTCAAAATTGCGAATGATACTTTAGGATGATTATGGTGGGGTTTAGTAATGGTTAGCTGGTAGTCTGTAATGGCGTCCGAGTTAACTAACCATGGAGCTCACCTTGAGGTTACGATGTGGTTTCCTGTAGGGTATTATGAAGGCAGAGATAACAATGAATTCTATTTTGTATTGAAATCGACGAGATAATGTTCATTAGAAATAGGAGTAGGGTTCAATATCCGAACGAGAGTGGGAATCGTTTGTAATTAAAAGGGAACTCCGCCCACGTTCTGCGAAGTGGATATTCATCCCTCTCTCGACAATTCAAATAACTGGACTTGATTAGGGTCACTTCCTGGAAACGGTGGGAGACTCGGAATCGACGGTTAATGTGGAAAAAGCTTTGTTTATTCCTCATTGTTTTCTCATCCGGTTTTATCGATCTGAATTTTTTAAAGAGTAGGTATACCACGTTATGTTTTACTAGGTAGATTCATTGGGAACAGCTGTGTAACAGTTTTATAGGCGGGGTCTCACACTCTTCTTTCCCACCCTCGCGGAGTTAATCCCCGCAGTTATTTATCACAGAAGGCCAGGTTTAACACGTCCCCCTAGCGAGGACCATTTCTTATAACCCGGGCTTTTCTCTCCCCTCTCCCAGGCCTTCTTTTCGCCTCCCACAAGTGTATGATATATAACATGAAATACATTTCTGTTATTGCCCGTGTCCTCACTTCTCGAGTGGGTGAAAGTCAACCTCACAAGCCCCAAAAAGAAAATGTTAATTTTTTACCTTTTCGATTTATGAAAGTGACATTGAAAATTTACACCCTTCAACCAAACACAAAAGTTTTTTTTTTACACTTCGTGCGCGCTTATCGCTCCCAAAAACCTTTCTCGTAATTAAAAAAAATGAAAAACCAAATCACTAAAAATTTTGAGCCTAAGAGGAGGGAACAAAAGTATAGTTATAGCTCCAGAAAAACTAAAGATACCTTTATCAAAACGTTGTGTATTGCACAATAGGTTGTCTTCTTTCAGAATGTCGAGAGGTTTTTTCGAAATTTGGCTAAAATCTATTGGTCTGAAGTATTGTCCAATAAGATATTCGAGAGAAAAAGCATTATTGAACGAATATTTTGTAAAGTTTGATGAGCGCTGAGGTTGCCCGAACCTTGACATTTTTAAAGGTCATCGATGTATCTTGAACAAAGTTGATGTTTTGCTACAAAAAAACTTGATTTTGCGTTTCAAAAGCAGCGTTAACAAAATTTTAACTTTCCTTTGAAGAATTTCCCCCCCTCTTCTTCTTCTTTCAAAATAATTAGAGCACACAAGTAGGATAGAAAGTTCCCATGGATTTAATCCTGCTAAAACCCCATGAGAGCGCTGGGGAAAAAAAATTTCTTTTGAAATCTCCGGATGGAATATTTTTTAAAAATATACGGTGACACATTGAGGGGTAATGCGGTGCTCAAGCGGGTTGAAAAGGAGTGGTTTGGGAGGGTGTATTTTGGATATGGAACAGCAGGAGGGGTAATGAGGGAACTCCGTTATCCCCATCTGGCACGCGCGGGGGGATCAAACACGAGCCTACGCACCACTAATCTCTTGTACTGAGGAAAAAAAAATCTCATTTATTTTTGATCAGCAACAGAGGTCACGTGGCTTCGTCCGTCCTTGATTTAAAACCATCCTCGCGGAAATAATTGAATGGGATAACCGTTTCTAATTCATCCCGAAAAACCCTCGAGGGGACGTTTCCTCCTCACTTTCTCCATGATTTTCTAAAGCTCGTGTGATCTCATACAATTTTTATTGAGCTTAGTGATATGAAAAATCGTTTACCCTCATTTTTATCTTCCTCGCAATTTAATAAATTTTAAATGTTTTTTTGGGGAAGTTTTATCAATAATACTATTAAATTATAACTTCAAGTTATGTTATTATAATTTATCCTGTGTTAATGTAATATTTGTGGAAAAGCTCGACTACTGAAAATTTAAGTTTTAATCAATTTATAATCAAACATAATTAATAACTAATGAAGTTCAACAATCGTGAGATCAATAGGAAGGACTTGTCTGGATTCAATATTGGATCGAGGAAGGCACTGTAGCAATTTAGAAGCGGAATATTGTTAAATTAAATAAACATGAACAGTCCGGGAAGCCGTTTTGTACGAGGGAGATTGATTTTCAATTTCTTATCTACGATTCCATTCATAATAGACGGAGATACATTATTTTAATGCTTGATCATTTAGACCATTTTGGAAAATGGTAAACAATGATTTTTTGTTATATTCGGATGTGGTAAATACGGACGTTAACCTAGTTTTGTAAACTCTAACCATCAGGAGGAAATCGATTTGATCGATTATAGGTTAAGGAATAGTAAGTTGATTTTAAGGTTGTGATTATGTTATTGCTCTGAGGTTGTCAAAAAATTTAGATGCCCTGAAAATCATTTTTACGGCATAGCGGCGTGGAAAAGAGAGGTATTAAAATCGTAAAAATTTGTATTTCTCTAATAAATTAAGAGAATTTCTAAAAGTCGGGTGTAAAGAGTTGCTCTTTTTGCTTGTCCAAAATGTCTAGGAAAACGCCCGGAAACAGGTAAAAAGGAAGCTTCTACCTGAAAAAAAAAGCTATGGAGTGTTTTAGGTGCAAAAGGGGGAAAAATAATGGAAATTTAGCTTAAAATAAAGTAAAAAGGGTTGCTTTTGGCCGTCTGGAAAGAGAGAAAAGATGGAGAAAGAGGACAAAATTATAGAGATACGTAGGTAAACAAATTTGGTGAAATAGGCGTTTTATGCGGACTCTATAAATGAAGAAAGACTCTCAAAAGTAGTAAAATGTCCACGGACAATGGACAGTTGTTAACGATCGTATAGTTTTTGTTGCGAAAAATCGTAGGAAATCGGTAAGTCCGGTAAGAAAGTATCTTTTTTAAAGTTGTGGATTCTTTCGTTCACTGACGACCCTCACTTGAAATGATATTGGATTTTTGAAAAAATTGAAAATTGGTAAGCACTTTCGGCTGCCCCGTTTCCCCGTTCCAAATTTAACATGGATCGTTGCTGTAAAAACTACATTCCTAAGATTATATTACGCTTTTTTTTATATATCTGTTTGGAACATTAGTGTTTTGGTGTTGGATTTTCGATAGCATTAGTAAGAGATCTTGGTAAAGTTTTATCACCGTAGCCAGTTTTAAATTTTTAGAAAACATTCTATAAATAAACAAACACTTCGCTTAAGAGAGCGGTGGAAAATCCGTTGTCCGACTTGGCATTGCGGATCAGGCGTGATTCGAGTTTAATGTGACGTGATCTACACAACAATAGATAATGTATGAGATGTCGGCCACCCCACTTGCTCGCCCCCTAAAAATACAATTAAGCCCGCCAAACCCACCCTCGCCAGGCCGCATCGCTCTTGGGATTTATTTATATACAGTTTCCCTTCGAGCTTTTAAATTAAATTTTTAGAATCATATTTTCCATTAAAAGGGATACGCTCGAAATAGGGATGGATTTCCTGGTTTTGTGTTTCCGACACTGTTAATCTCGAAGCGGATCGTTTCTGGAATAATAAATAACAAAAAATATTTTTTAAAAGCTAATATTCTCTTTAAGGACGAAATGAAATTCCTTTTTTTTCTTCTCTTCCTCTTTACGGTTGTTAATAAGGTATTGGTGGATGGTCCGAAGGGCTATCGCCATATTGCCTTGTCGTCGTTTTAGCCTCGACTCTAAATGAGGATCCAAACAGGACTGCCATCAGAAGCAGCCGAAAGTTGCTTAAAAAAGGCGTTCTGCCCTAAAATTGTTTCATTATTATAATCTATATTTGAGTTTCCTCCTTGGTGAATCAAAACAATGTTAACAATAAGAGAAATTAAACCAAAAGGATGATATTATGCTATTCTACATGACAAAGGCGATGTAACCACAGGTCTTAAAACGTCGTAAAGAGGCCCCATCTTCCCACATAATATTAAGGGTCTGTTTATATTATAATGCTTCAGGCATTCTTGCCAACAAAAAAAAAATACAATTTCTTATTACAAAATTATGTATTTTCGCTAACATGAAATTTTTTTGTGTTTAAAAAAATGTGTTATCGTTTGGTACGTTTGGAGTTAGACGAGGCGTACTATTGATAACATATCAACTTCCATTGTACTTCCCTTTTCTCTGTATAAAAGCGGCGTAACACCAAAAATTCTGCAAGGATGACTGATTGATTCCAGCTCGTTGAACGGTAAATACACGACTCAATCCACTCTCCCCAACCCACTTCCATTCCACCGCCGTTCTTTCTCTACAATCCGTAAATATTTTGATTAATTGCTGGAATCTTTAGGGCGGAATAAACCACGATGCGGCACTTCGAATTGAGTTAGGGTGTTCAAGAATAATCGGCCTAGGTGGACGGATGACGTGACTAATCATACGATAAATGCTTGTCATTTTGATACTCGAGTACCAAAATGCAGCAATGATAACTCCTCAAAGGACTAGATGAAATTTTAGGGGCACAGGGGTTTTCCCCAATCTTCATCCTTTCAAAAGCAAACGTCTGTCGGCAATGAGACTCCACTTACACCTCCTTTTGGCGTTTTCCTCGGCTCGGAACTCCATTTTATCAGATTTAACATCGTTTGCCTTTTTAGACGTAGCGATCGCTTTGCCTACGATTGCCGAAATCTCTACGAATATTGTGACACCTTCCTTGTCCGATTTTCTGGAGAGGTTCTTTGAGAGCCAGTAGTATCCATTATTATTTGAATAACATTAATTTTAATTAGCTTTGAAAAGTTGAGATTTGTAAATTTTAAAAGCGATTTTCCAAAGATCCGTCAACTCGATAACTTTCTCTTTATGTAGACATACTTAAATGAGAGTTAATTAAAATTGTTTTGCCCTTGTTTAAGAAAAGGCCCCTTTTCATCGCAGGATTTAATCAACTCGTATTTAAACGTAACGTTTTTGAAGTTTATAATACAAATTGGATTAAGGCGATTGAGATGAAAGACACACGGTGATATGGACGTCCGGTTCGCTAATTGGAGTAAATACGCAAATTGAAACCTTAGGACTTTGGGTCTGGAGTCCGCCCTGAATAATTATTCGATAGTCTCGTATGTTAGGGCTGGAATTGCTCTCCTCTAGTTAACAAGCCTGATGTGGTCTTCTGCTCGCCGCAGGTTTGATTGGTCTCTAATGAGGCCTTCCTAACACCCAATCACCATTTCCCTTTAATGCATCTCCTATGTCATCTACAATATGTCGATAAGAGGACAATAACCGAAAATCCCGTCGTTCACCTATTTTTAGGAATTCGGTAATGCTACGTTGCATATGTTAAACTTTACATCAATATTTATTAAAATAAAGTGTAGGTTAAATTATTGATAAAGCGGAAACAAGAGTTTGTAATGGATAGCAATACATATGTAAATGGAATATCAGGGAGTATCCAAATTGAATTTTCAATATCGTTTCCCCTTAGGCCCACCCTTCACCTTGACGAAATACATCCTTGCTTCCGATATCACGATAAAATAGGTTCTTTTTCTCCCCGGCAGAATTGAAAAGGGTTTACATTATAGTTTACTATGGGATTTTTTGCTTTTATAAAGTTTGAAAAGTAATGGGAGATGTGACACAACGTATAAAGGAAGGGAAGTGTGTTATAATGTTAGGTAGTTGAGGGAAGTGATCGTCACTTTGTATTAGGAGTTGACAGAAAGGGTTGCGGCGTAGCTGGGTGGGAGAAAGGTTGAGCTAACTAAGAAGTAGCCGCCTGCATTAATCCTTAATCCTCTCCCTCTCGGAAAGCAAGAAGCATGAGCTATGGCCTTGTTATTTATAACACGCGGTGTCAAGAGCGCGCCGGTTGGAACGCTGAAAAAGCTTTCCCTCCCGTCTCTTCTAAATCGCTAACAACCCCCGCAATTTCAGACACGAATATATTCAAACAAAAACCTCTTTATTCTTAGAATCTTTCTTTTTTTTCTTCTTTTCTTTAAAAACAAAAAAAAATTTTTGATGAAAACCTTCAATTACAGCTAAGGTGCTTCTGAACTTTACCAAAGGCTTTTTTGAAAGAAAGCACTCAAACTTTTTTTCCTTCTCGTTTTTGGAAAACCGTAATATTTTAAATTTCATCAAGGAGTTCCATGTGTATAAAACTTTAGACGTTTTTTAGTAGGTACCCTCACTACCCCTGCGCAACCATTGAGATCGATTTTAAAATGCAGACCTCCCACTTCTCCATCTTTAATTTTACTCTAGGTCATTCAGGTCCAGTTTATAAAATTATATTTAGAAACCAAAGTTGCAAAAAAACATTATAAAATCAATAAGAAAAGGAATAATTGAAGTGGAATAGTTTTGGTTATTTCGCAGTAATGGCTTCTTTTTTTCCAGGGCTCCGAGTCTGCTTGTTGAAGGGCTCGAAATGGGTGAGGGGGGAGGTCAGTCTGTAGGGCAATGGGCTATGAAACGAGCATCCAGACACTCAACAACCCTTTCCCTTCACCCTCCCGTTAAAGTAGACCACTTACGAAATAAGGTTCACTTATACCACCCCTCCGGCCGACTCTTTTATTTACAGTTCGATTTAAAAGAAAATATACGCGTTTTAAAGTTTATGTTACGGGCGAACTCAACAGAAAAGTCATGCCCTGGAATGGGAAAAGGAGTGGGGGTTGTGACTAGGACGTGGAGTTCGCCCTTCGTACACCCTCGGATATCGCAGTTAGAGCTTTGCCGCATATCGGTTTTTACGTATTTAAAGGGGAAAAAAGGGCGAACTCAACATAAAAATTATATGGGTGTATTCACTAAGAGGTCTAGAATCTGAAAATGAAAAAAAAAAATTTGTCCGATGTGAGTTCGCCCTTCGTACCCGGAGCGCCTCAAATTGTGTTCACGTCTCAAGAAAACGTGTAAAAATCCAAAATCTATTTTTTTTTTAAAGCCTCTAATCCGATTAAAATGTTTCATGAAAAAAGGCTGCCAGACGGTAGAAGATCCCTAAAACAGCCTATAGAAGCTAGAACATCATTATTTCAAAAAATTAGGGATGATTTTTGTGAATTTACACAAAACCGTCCAGAATTTATGTTCAAGAATAATCAGAAAACGCGAAAGAAGGATAAGAAGGTGGGAGGTAAAAAAAAAAACCTCACGCCTGTTTTCACAGCAAAATTAAACCTGATGAATCCCGAGAAAGGCTTCCGAGATGATTCAAAAGCTCTCCTTCTCCTTGATATTAATCGCCCTATCCTTGACTTTGATATATTTAGACGGGCTGCTTTATTACTCGGCCTTTCTTAATAGCCTCCTCTGATATCTCTCCTCGTAATTTTCTTACCCCTTAAAGGGATCTTCAGTCTTTTCGGTATCCTCTGAAAACTTCCTACCTGATTCTTTCATAAAGCAATTTTCATTATATTCTCCACTCCATGAAATCAAAAAAATTTAATTAAAAGATACTCCTTTTTTTAAATTCATAAAATTAATAAAAGAAAAAAAATTGTTTCCCTTTTTTTGAGTGATTTATTGGAAAAAGGGGGATGAAAAGCATTGTACATACGTCTGAGCTCGTATTATTTGTAGTCGATCGTACGAAAGAAGAAAGCTAGGGAGGGGTGAAGGAGGCTTCGCCTATTGTCGAAGTTTGCAATCCGGATGGATTACTAAGCAAATCCACTCCACAATGATGCACTACTTCCTTTCCTTTCAAATACTATTTACATAATTTTTTTTTGGTATACTTTAATTTTTCAACAAAACCCCCAAATCATCCGAGCACACACAGATTTCTAAGAACTTACCTTACTAATAAAATCTTTAATATACTCCTTATTCAAGTGTAACACATTTTATCACTTTTAAAACTTATAATTGGACCAAAAATAAAACATGTTTCCTCTTATTTATATTTTTCTTTTCAATTTTATATAAAAGAAAAAAAATATAGTTCTTTTTTTAAATTTTAATTATATTTTTGTTAATTGGATTTTTTTAAATAAATACAAATAAAATTTTTATCGAAATGTGAAATGTCAGGGTTTCGATAACAAATGTTCAGTCTTACTTGGGGTTTTCGATATAAATGAGAGATGAAATTCACAATATATTTTGTTTTATTTATATTTAATTTTATTCTGAATTCCTACGCAGCATTGGAAACCAATTGTACTTGTGGAACTGTGAATGAGGTAAAAAAAAGCATTTAACCCCCTTCCACCTACCAGTGGAATTTTTTTTCTTGATAAACGCATCAGGTGTACCAACTGAATCGACATTGCATAATCAAAGAGTGTGTTATGTACTCGTAAATAACGTAAACATGGGGGAAAGGTTGGCACTACTGATACTGCTTTGATCTTTTCGATATTTTATCAAAAATCATTTTTTGCGGCATAAGAATCACTTTTTTTCCATTTTAGGAAGGGCATAAATATCCATTTTTAGCGGGTGTTTACTTTTTGAAAACTTTGGCATGCGGAGGCGTTTTAGTAACAAAAAGGCACGTTCTCACGACGATGACTTGTATGGAGAAAATATCATGGAGGCTGAAAGACGTTGAAATTTTAGTCGGAGGGAGTACCCTAAACAAAGGAGACTACGGTAAAATCGATAAGGAATTACGTAAAATATTTTGTTTTAGTTGAATCAAAAAATACTTTTAAGTCGAAAGTAAAACGGCTTTTGAGTCCCCCTGATTACTACATTCTCGGACCATACGACGACATCGCAGTTCTCGTCACCAAAGAGGATATACCCTTCGGCGACAACGTTTCTCCAATTTGCCTGCCTAAGGAAAAATTAATTTCAATAATAAAACTCTCACAGGAATCGGTAAATCAATTTTCATTCTTAACATTTCAAGTAAATTGTAGGTTGGGGGATACTTTCGAGTAGGGCTGAACCACTTCATAAAATCGCCGACGGTGATGACGTCACTGTTTTTCCCAGTGATGTTTGCAAACATGTTCGAGAAATAAATAAAGATATGAAAGCCTTTTGTGTTCAATCTGAAAAACAAGATGCTTGTCGGGTAAGTCAGAATAAATTAAATTCACGAGGAAAAGACCTCGAACTTTAGCTTGCTCAAAATGCAATTTAGAGGTCCTGGGTTCGAATCCCAGTACGTGAGAAATTTTTTCAAACACTTCCTAATTTTCTTTTCAGTCCGTCAAAGGAGGACCTCTGGTTTATTTGGACGGAAGCACCAAAAAATATTTCTTGGGTGGATTGGGCTCCGTCGCTGATTATTACAGATGTGGAAAAAATTCTTCAGCGATCGCCACGGACGTTACACAGCACATACCATGGATTCAAGAAGCAATTTCTCGTGAGTTCAATAATTGAGGCGCTCGGGTACGAAGGGCGAACTCTACAAAACGTAGTTTCGAGATATTCGCATTTTAAAGTTTTCTGTTAAGGGCGAACTCGACAGAAAAGTCACTCTCTGGAATTTTCGTGGCGAGATTTTAGATTTTATAGAATCATAGAGGAAAGGGTTTTTTAAAAATTTTCAAATATTTTTTACGATTATTAATTCACAAAATGTAGGTATAATATATTTTTATTTCGTGACGGTGAGCTGTTCCAAGAGGAGTGGGGCTGCCGGAAAAGGAGTGGGGGTAGTGGACTACGATACGAGTTCGCCCTTCGTACCCGCTCGGATATCGCAGTTAGAGCTTTGCCGCATATCGGTTTTACGTATTTTAAAGAGGAAAAAAGGGCAAACTCAATATAAAAATTACATGGGTGTATTCTTCAAAAGGTCTAGAATCTGAAAATGAAAAAAAAAATTTGTTCGATGTCGAGTTCGCCCTTCGTACCCGGAGCGCCTCAATTCATAAATAAGCTTAAGAAAATAATTTTTTTAGGTACTGTTCCTTCTGAAAAAACATGCACGACCAATGAGAATTGAGAGAATAAAATTCATTAACCAATAAAAGGAATGTTTTTTAATTTCCGACAGAACTTTTTTTTTTTCGCTTCCTGTAAAAAGCTAATATTGGTTTATGAGTTGCCATTTGTTCAAAGTTGGACGGGTTTTGTCGAGTAAATAAGCGGCGACATACATCGGTTCTGAGGTCCCCGAAAGGGGAGGATTGAGGCGAGGGTAGGTTAAGAGAAGACTTTATTACGAAGCACCTTTCCGGTCGTTTGTTTGTTTGTCCGTCATCCACGTCTTCCACATCATTAACTTCCCTCAAGTTTCCCAGCTAAAAAAAATTCCCCAAGACTTTCTATTTCACCATTTTGAATAACAAGAATAAGGTAAAAATAATAAAAATCCAATAGCTTTTTCCAAGTTTTGAGAAGATTCAAGAAGGGTTAGAAAACCCCCTGAGGCTTTAAAGTATAATCTGACGTTATTAATACAAGGAGGAGAAGAATGTCTTGAAATCTGGCAATAAAACGGAAGTAACGTTTTCTAATCAAAGGCTCTCTGAACCTTGTTCGGGTATTTAATAACTCCCGATAGCCTTTGATCCCTTCGGCCACCCCCGGGGATTTTATATAATTCTCATACGGAAAGGATTTTATCCGAGTTATAGGTCTAACGTTACCTCATTTTTCCTTTTTCGATCGATAATCTTCTGATCTTTTTTTTTACACCCTATTAAAAAGGCTTCAATTATTGGGCCTTTTTCATGTTTGAACATTTTATGCTAAACTCGGATTTCAAATGATTACGGATAAAACGAAAATCAAAATTAATGCAGTAAAAAATTATGTCTGTCGCGTAAGTAGAATCCAATTCATTTTATGGAGAATGGGGAGTGTTTTAACATGGAAATTTGAGTAAGCGCTTTCAGCTTTTTATTTTATCTCCTTTTTTAATGAACAAAAATAATATTTTTATTGGTTGATAGCACTATTATGATATAAAATGTTGTTTTTAAATTTAGTCAGTACGCTTGCAAATGTGCTGATGTACTGGCCGAATAGTGCACAACCAGGTAGCAAAAGGAATCAATTAGAAAAAGTACTTGTTTGAGCTTCCAACAAAAACTTCCTAAAAGAGAAATAACATATAGGAGGGGGTATAGCGAAGGGGGAAGTATAACGAAGGGAGGGAAAGTATAAAGTAGGGGGAAGTATAAGGGAGGGGAAGTATAAGGAAGGGAAAGTATAAGAAGGGAGAAGTTTTTTTTTTTTCGAAAAATTTTCCAAGTTTTCATATTTTTCGAAAAATTTTCCAAGTTTGTTTTTTCGAAAAACTTTCTAAGGGTTTTCCAAAAATTTTCTAAGTTTTTTTGAAAAATTTTCCGATTTTTTTTAACCTACGGATGTGCCTCTCATAATGGGTAGAAGTCCGAAATTTCTCCCTACCAAAAAAAATAATAATTAAAAAGCGGCAATTTTTTTACACCAAAATTTCGTAAAAAATATAAGGAGTGATTGGTGAAAATTTGGTGAAAATCGGACCAACGGTTCGGCCGCAGCGAATTTTTTAAAATTTCAAACAGACATATCTCCGCCATTTTTCGAAATTCAAAAATCGCCTAATATCACCGGCTAAAATAATTTGTGTGAAAATTTGGTGAAAAGCGGTTGAAAACTGCGGCTGTAAAGTGTTCCGAAAAAAAATGCTACGGCCGGCCTTAATAAAAATAAAATTAGTTAATTAAATTAACTAATAATTAACTAACTTAAATTTAGTTAATTTAAATTACTCTGCAAACCCTTTCTCAATTTACTTTTTAAATGCATCAAATAATATTCGGCCTAAAACTAGTTTAGTTTCTGGGCTCCTTTGCCCTTCAGAGTCATTTTAATTATACCCTTAAAAGTTATAATAAACGACCAGTTTTGTTTTATTTTCTCTATTTAATTTAATCGCATAAAATATGTATATTAATGGCAGTTGTTGTCGCTGCATTCACAGAGATCTTCGGTTAAAGTTCCTAAAATAAATAAATAATTTGTCTATTTAGATACATTTTAATGATTTACCTCTTCGTTTAAATTCGTTGACGAAAGAGCTTATAAATTTGTAATAAGTCGTCGTGTCGGTTGCCAATAGTTTATTTTCGCATTTTAGGGAGTAAAGGCTGATTCCGAGAAGGATGAATTTTTTGGTGCTTTGTCCGTTTCTGTTTACCATGGCTGTGTGTGGGGACAAAATGGGGGCTCCTTTTGTCTAATGAAAAAATTGAAATATTTATGATTAAGTTTCTTTTGTCATTACGTAATAACTGCATGCGTTTCTTCCTTTGCCAAGCATGAGGCACATCGTTCTCGGATTATTAGGTCCCCACTGTTCGATTTTTTCGACTTTTCTGTAATCGTGAAGATATTTAAATGCTTCGACATGACAATGTGATTTCACGGTGCTTTCCAAAAATGTTTGACACATTTCTCTCTCTTCTTTTCCCGTCGTTCCGTAGTCGTCTATTCTTCCCCAACCTGAAAAACGTAATTTTATCTCGGTGACAGTTACTTTATTCGAGTTTTTACCGACGACTTGAAAACTGACGTCCTTGAGGGTTCTTCTCGTGTAAACACGGGGGATTTTTTCTCTCGGGATGCAGACGGTTGAGCTTTCGCTCATGTCGACGTCCGTGTCGAGTTCGATAACAGCCAGATCATGAAGATTCCCAATAACCCAATAGGCATCAATACTTTTCACACTGCTAATATTATAATTCGATAAGCCTCCCCATTGGTCTCTTTCTCTATTTGCCGCAAGACGAACTAGAAAAAAAAAGGGTTCAGAATCAAACGGTTCAGTTGAGGCGCTCCGGGTACGAAGGGCGAACTCGACAAAACGTAGTTTCGAGATATTCGCATTTTAAAGTTTTCTGTTAAGGGCGAACTCGACAGAAAAGTCACTCTCTGGAATTTTCGTGGCGAGATTTTAGATTTTATAGAATCATAGAGGAAAGGGTTTTTTAAAAATTTTCGAATATTTTTTACGATTATTAATTCACAAATGTATAATATATTTTTATTTCGTGGCGGTGAGCTGTTCCAAGAGGAGTGGGGCTCCCGGAAAAGGAGTGGGGGTAGTGGACTAGGATACGAGTTCGCCCTTCGTACCCGCTCGGATATCGCAGTTAGAGCTTTGCCGCATATCGGTTTTTACGTATTTTAAAAGGGAAAAAAGGGCAAACTCAATATAAAAATTACATGGGTGTATTCTTCAAAAGGTCTAGAATCTGAAAATGAAAAAAATTTCGATGTCGAGTTCGCCCTTCGTACCCGGAGCGCCTCAGTTGATTTACCTGATTCTATATGACTTTTTTGCCTAATCTTCCAGCAAAAACTTCCAGCTCATTCCACTTTGGGCCGTTCGCAATCGATCCTTTGAATTGCTCAATGGCGGAAAAGCTGGTCACGACATGTCTTGACGTGATCAAAACACCTCCAGCGATTAGAGTCCTTTCGAATTTCACATCTTCGATACTTTTCTGCCAAATACTCACCATGTAGGAGTACTCTCTGTTTTGCTTTAAAAGAAGTTAATAAATTATTTTGACTGTAAAGGGCTTACGAGAAGCTCGCGACAAAAAGCACTTCCTTCTCTTTCAAGCCCTGCGCTGTTGACTTGTCTGTTGGCGAACGGATTTGCCTCCTCTGAGTCGGCCAAAACGGCCGATATGAAAGCGAAGAAAATCGCCTTTTTCCACATTTTTGACCTAAAAACAAGAAAAACACAAGAAATGTACAGAATTCGACCAATTGAATTTCTGGCTTCTCCCCTGTTGCGTTTCACACGCAATTCGAGGTCTACTCTCGGAGGTCTTGTTTAAGCTTTCGGAACAATGACATTCCGTGGAGACCCCTATTCTCTCATTCTCGCTCATACTCTCTCTTTTCATCTTAATTGAATAAAGAGTAATGATGATTGATTCCGTCTTTTAGTGGCATGAGCGAGGCCACTCCTGTTATTAAATCAATGCCAATTTTCATCAATTTCTGAGTGCCGTCATTAAGAAACCTTTTTACAAGTCCATGATATTTAATTAATTTCTACGTTTTTAGGTGATTTCAAACGACCTCCTTTTATGTACCTTTACACAAAGATTACAAAAGCGCCCACATAAAATATACAAATTCATTATTAGATTAAAAACTTATTTTCTTAAAAACAAAAAATTTTCCCTCTCTCTTTAGACAAAGAAAAAGTACTGGTTTGAAGAGCTTCCAACGAAAACTTCCTTAAAGAGAAGAATCTATATAGGAGGGGGAAGTATAACGGAGGGGAAGTAAAACGTAGGGAGAAGTTATGGGAGGGGAAGTATAACGGAGTGGGTAATATATGGGAGGGGGAAGTATATGGAGGGGGAAGTATATGGGAGGGGAAGTTTAAGTGAGGGGTAGTATAACAGAGGGTGAAGTATAACGGAGAGGGAAGTATAAGGGAATGAAAGTATAACGGAAGGGGATGTATAAGGGAGGGAAAGTATAAAGGAGAATTTTCCAAGTTTGTTTTTTCGAAAAATTTTATAAGTTTATTTTTGAAAAATTGTCCGAGTTTTGTTTTTCCCAAAAATTTTCCGAGTTTTTTTTTTTTCGAAAAAATTACTAAGTTTTTTTTTTGTGAAAAAAAATTTTTTTTTTTTCGAAAAATTTTTCGGGTTTCCTTTTTTTTTCTTTTTTTCGAAAAATTTTCTAAGTTCTTTTTTTCGAAATTTTTTTAAGTGCCAAGGTAGAAATAATGGGCTCTTTGGCCTACGGATGTGCCTCTCGTAAAGGGTAGAAGTATAAAATTTCTCCCTACTAAAAAAAATGATAATTAAAAAGTGGCAATTTTTTTACACCAAAAATTCTTAAAAAATATAAAGAGTAATTGATTAAAATTTGGTAAAAATCGGATTAACGGTTCGGCCGCAGCGAGTTTCTTAAAATTTCAAACAGACAAATCTCCGCCATTTTTTCGAAATTCAAAAATCGCCCTCGTTACATTCTTCTTCTCCGACTAAGGAAGATTTTGTGAAAATTTGGTGAAAATCGGTTAAAAACTGTGGCCGTAAAGTGTTCCGGAAAAATGCTACGGACGGCCGGCCGGCACCACAGACAAAGTTGAGATCGGTAAAGATCAATATTCGATTTGACCCTCCGGGGTCTGGAAGACCCTTCCCCAAAAACCCCACGTCGAGGGTATCGCAATAACTTCTTTAAGGAAGTTAATACCTTTGTGCGTTCGTTTCCTTCGGTATACCCTTTTTTTTTTCAACTTTATCGTGAAGTTTCTTCCGTAAGATTATTGCATCAAGCAACTACTTACAGGAATTTAGCTACTTTTCACTATTTAGTCCCCAATATTCGGTTTTTAATGTTTTTTTCAGCTTTCAGTCTAATAAAAAACCTATTGTACTGTATTTTCAAACGTTTTTCTGAACTAAAAAATCCCCTTTTTTTTTGACAGATGGTCAAGGGGCTACTCTTTTATTAAAAAGGAATAACTGTCGAAAAGGAGGGTGAAAGCAAAGAGAAAACTGGATTAAAATAAAAGGCAATAAACGAACCCCAGTATCATATCAGATATGACAAGTTCATTTAAGAACAAGGGCGAAGCTTTTGTTGAAACAATTTCACTTTGTTGCTAAAGCGTTTAAAATTATACGATAAGAAGTCTTTCGAAAGTTTTAAGCAGAGTTTCTTTGTAAACATCAATATGGATACATTAATTTTCAGAATAATCAAAGAGGAATAAAATTATCGAACGAGTTTTCCGGAGTTTGCGCTCGCAAGTTTCGAACCCTTTTGAGTTAATCCGGATCTTGGCGCGTATGGTCCTTTAAGGTACGATTCGTTATTTTAATGAATAGTTTACTAGGGGTGCGGTTACTTGGCAAAGCCGGCAAGTCTTAACTAATAACCCGACGAATTCTCTCGAAGAGCTCTAATGAGGTCACAACGTGGTCCACTCGGAATTATTGATAAAGACGCCCCCAGGGGACCTCTCAACTCCACACGTATTATATTCCGGACAAAATAATTTATTACCTATAAAACATCGATTTTCAACTGTTTACAAAGGATAAAATCAATCCTTTCATCCAAAAATTAAACATCTCCCTTAAAATATGTTTACGTTTCTCTGTTTATTCAAGCAAAACGGGGCTTTTTGTAAAATAAAAGAATCTTTGGGTTTCAAAGGGTGAGTTTGACACGGATTGATTGAAATTACGGTTCGCCTTTTTTTTTCTTTCTTTACGTGCAAGGGACGTTTTGGATAGGAGACAGAAATGGGATTTTTACCCCCGACCCTTCTTGACCTGTTTTGTACAATTCCTGTTTCTCGAGATGGACCTTCGGAATGAGAAACTCTCCGTCTACATCGGGGGAGGAAACTTTTTATCCGCTGAGTGTGCGGCGTTCCATAAGTCATTGTGGGCTTTCCCACGATGATGATTGGACACGGATTTTGCGGAGGTCTCCTCTCTCTTGAATTATGGCCGAGTTCTTCTAAATGCTGATTTTCTTCCTTAAAACTTAAGCCAAGTTTAACGTGAAATTTCTTCGCTCTTTAGTACAGTTGAAAGTGTTACCCTAATGTCATAGGCTCAAATCCCAGTGGTGCCAATTTTTTTTCTTCTCTCCTAATTTGTCGGGGTTAAAAATAAAAATCATTCCCAAAGATGGCTGTAATCGATGAGAAATCAATTTATAATGCTGGTGGTTTAAAACTTTTCCTTATTGGTGTATTAAATGGCAATTACTTTCCATAAAAGCAGATGTTTCTGGTAGGAATATAGCGATAACCCAAAGAACGTCTTTCATCCCTGACAGGCCGGTGGAAGTTGGGTCACATATGTTGCCTATTTCTCTGGTGAACCGTCATAGGGTTTATAAAATATTGGAATTGGGGGTTTAAAAAAATACACGTGTATTTACTTTAAAAGAAAATTTGATTAAATAGAAACGTAGATAACATTTTAAGGTGATATATCAGCCAATTGAAGATGAATCGGTACGGAACTGTAATTCGGTTCGATTAATCAGCCGGAGTGAATCGTGTGGGAGGGTATCGCGCACTAGGGAGATCTGATGTTACTCTAAATAGAGATTGGCCCAATTAGTGTTGCCTGCTTCACTTCTATTGTTTGGAGGACTCCTAGACGCCCTTCCACAGGCCTTCTACATCATGGACACGGAATAATACACACGTCTCTAATCCTAAAGCGGGAGAAACATTACAGACTGAATATGAGTTTAATCGATAGTTTCCAATTAGTCTGTCAACAGTTTCTACGTTCAAAGGATCTCCCTACGGCAATAATGCGAACAGTCAGATGCTCGAGAACCTACAGTACAATCATAAAAAAAAATTTTTTTTTTGCTTTGCTATTAAAATCTTCGCAATAATTCGTGAATCCTGTCCTGTAAACAGGTTTCTTTTATGAAAAGCCCAGGAAACTGACTTTTGCCCATTAACCCTTTCGAGACCGCGTCTGACGCCGGATTCTCTGCTCTACTGGCGCCTCTCTTTGCCCCTCACTTCTCCCCGACCGCTCCCAGCGCCCAGCAAAGCACAGAAAGCGACGAGTGATGCGATCATCACGTAGTTCATTTCTTCCCCAACAGATTGCCAGTTTTTGCATGTCGCTAGCGCCAAGGGAAGCGAAGGTATTAAATTTTTTAGAGAGGCTTCCCACTGGCTCCGCTGGGCAACTAAAGTCGCCTGCGGTCTCGAAAGGGTTAAAGTAAGTTATGTCACCAAAAATTATAAGCGATGCACAGAATTTATTAATGAAGAAGTTATTAATTTTAATGCAGACATTATAACCTTAATTTTCGCTTTTTTTTCCAGGACCCTTGTTCCAATTTTAAGGAAGGACGAGTGCAGTTTCATTAAAAGAATATTAACCGAAGTCGTTTCCTCCCCTTCTCAGTTGTAAATTGGCTTTGATAAATGACCGGCCTAAGTACACTCTGGACAGACTCCCCGACCACTTTTACACCAAAATTTAATGGAGTGGCTTAATTAACGTGTTAATAATAAATCTAGAAAGTAAAACCGGAGAGGAGAGAAACGGAGTCCCTCCGTTTAAGATGTTGAATATTGATTTTCCTCCCTTGTTTCTCTGTTTTGCTGAAGATATTTAAAATTTAGTTGAAAATCTTTTTCGAGAAGGAAGGCTTTAAAAATTATACCTTCGTCGATAAACGCCTCGGGGAAGAAAGGCCCATTCCAGATTTCCGAGCTCTTTTCCTTTATATTGATGACTAGATGCTAACGCGAGGGATGGCGCGGAGAGGAGAAGCTATTGTCAATATTTAATCTGGGAGATTCAAGATGGGAAGGGGAAAGGGACGGAAGGAGGGAGACGTACAATGCCGGAGGACCCCTCCGGCTAAATTTTGATCCTCGGGATTTTTCAACGAGCCGGTGATGATCAATTTACATATGGCTGAGGGAACCCGGGTTTGAATCAAGCCTCTCCTTTTGTCAACATCCTTCGATATCCCCCTTCCATGAAGTGCACTTCAAACACCTCTCCTTTTCTTGAAAGATCTCATTTATATCTTAAAATATCTTTAAAACGTTTTCAATACCCTAAACTCATAATGAGTAAGGATGATATTTTCCGGGCTCAGGAGTTTTAAGTTGCGTGGGAGGTTCTATGTCCTCAAAGCGTGGGGAAAGGATTGGAGCTAGGGAGCCGAAGAAAATGACATAGCCAGGGTGGGGAAACATTAAATTTTAGGTTTCCCACAGTTTGGTTTTAGTTATGGAGATGGGGGCCCTTTTCATTCGAGCTTCTTTCCTAAATGTCGTGGCCACTACCCATCCTTCCTTCCTCCGTAAAGAAAGCCGAAGAGCCAGGTAGGCATCCTTGACCATACTAGTTTTTGGATTAAAATTTTGAACTCAACTTCATATTTTTGTTTGCGATTCCGAAAGATGACTAAATTTTAATTATATTGAAAATAAGTAAAAGCAAAGAAAAATAAGAGAAGAAAAAAAATTCAATGATGTTTTCCTGACCTAAAAACCATGTAATTTATTAAATTTTCATTTCGAAATTAATCAAAGTGGTTAGGTCGTTTTGAGCTCCCATTCATGCGTGACTGAGTTTGAACAAGGCACAATACACTTTCTAGAAGGACCTCCCGACCCCTTCCTCCATTGAAATAAGTGGGTCCCTCTGTTTGACTTTGATACAACTAATTAAAAGAAGCCAAGTAATTTAGATATGGGCAAGGAAAGAGGAGGCGACATGGGCGACCCCCATCGACTTCAATGACGAGAAAAGTTACACAATTTTTACCCCTTCGAGCATTCCCATTCCACCTTCCTAAAATCGTGTTTAGGTCAATATTCCAGATTGAGAAGGTTCCATTAAGCTAATTAATCAAGTTTACTTTTATCAATGGCGTAAAAGGAATTTTAATCAATTTAATTGCTACATGTCAAATCATTTTTTAAAGCATTTCATATAAAATTTTTTTTCCTGCAAATTTTTATGGAAACAAAAGATTAATCAACATATTTATCAGTTGCTGTGACCGTTCCTTGTTAGGAACGCAGTTGTAAATCAGATGTCGCGAAACATTAGCATATCTGAAAACAAGGTAAAAACGAACGGTGGGGACGTGGCAATTATTATCAACTGAAATGATTTACACAACGTCGGCCTCGTACTGTATAATTACTCCGGGCTCCCCTCATCATTTCTTTTTTTATTGTTAATCACGGTCAAACGCACCCTACGACTTTATTTAGTGGGCTAGCGTGTAGACCGAAAATGCACCAACGGCCTCTGCGACAGGAAATTGTGATTTTAAAGAAACCCCTTTTATTTACTGTTACAGTTCACGTTTTTTGGCAAATTATTAAGAAAAAAAAACCTTTAAATTTTTTATGGTTTGATAAACAAACATGAGGTAGGTAATTATTTTTATGGTGGATTTTGGCTGTGGTTTTTTATGCAGAGGTTAGGTGTGGGCTTGCAGCCAATGATTTGGGTAAACGAGAAAACATCTACTTCAGATGTCGACGCGTTTCGGAGTGTGTTTCACTCCTTCATCAGGACGTCGAGCTGAATATACATATTTGTTATTAGGCGTGAATGTCAACAAAACATTATAATTACTTACAATTATATTGATAGATCTTTATGAGGGTGTTTTCAGTCAATTTCAAGATATAAATAGCTTTAACAATCACCATCCGGGACACTGTAAAAGGATGCCTGTCATACGAAAATTGAATAGATTATTTTGATGCTTTACCTTCTTCTGAGACTGTCGCAATGACGAAAAAGTCGATATAATATATATTAAGGGGTAAATTTGGGGGGGACAAGGATGAACGATTGTGTGTGTTCGTGTGAAGTCAAGTCGAGTTGTCGAGAGAGAAAAACGACTGAAATCAAGGTGAGCTACCAAAACGACTGACTTATTTTTTTTTTTTTATACTGAAAAAATTATTAAAAACACGTTAGATATGTGTTTATTTAACAAGTCAGAGAAATTACCTTTGCTGTGTTAGATTTCGAATTTTCGTACCATGTACGATAATTTTCCTTCACGATCGCTAGTATAGATATTAGTTTGAAGTGTATGTTGAAAATTGATCATCAACGAGCGGTCTTTTTTATCCTCTGAAAAGGTATTCAAGAACGTTAAAAAACGTATTGAACAAATAAATATGTGGAATACCTTTCTTTATGAGTGTTCGTAAACTCGAACTTATGGGAACGTCGTTCTAAAAGCTTCTATTGGAGAAAATTCTCTCTATATTCAGGTTTTACGAGGATATCGCTTCCTTTTCTTAAAAATTCGGCTCGAGATGAAGATATATTACTTATTATTAAGAAGGCAAAAACTTAACCGCCCGTTAAAAAATTTTACCGGCCCGTTAAGTAAAGTGCAAAAACTTAACCGCCCGTTAACATATTTAACAGGCACGTTGAGTAAAGGGCAAAAACTTAACCGCCCGTTAAAATATTTAACCGGCACGATGAGTAAAGGGCAAAAACTTAACCGCCCGTTAAAAAAATTAACCGGCCCGTTAAGTAAAGGGCAAACATTTTACCGGCCCATTAAGTAGGTAAAAACTTAACCACCCGTTAAAAAGTTAACCGGCCCGTTAAGTAAAGGGTAAAAACTTAACCGCCCGTTAAAAAAAATTAATCGGCCCGTTAAGTAAAGGGCAAACATCTTACCGGCCCATTAAGTAGGTAATACTAATAACTTAACCGCCCGTTAAAAAATTTAACCAGCCCGTTAAGTAAAGGGCAAAAACTTAACCGCCCGTTAAAAATTTAACCGGCCCGTTGAGTAAAGGGTAAAAACTTAACCGCCCGTTAAAAAAAATTAACCGACCCGTTAAGTAAAGGGCAACCATTTTTCCGGCCCATTGAGTAGGTAATAACTTAACCGCCCGTTAAAAAATTTAACCAGCCTGTTAAGTAAAGGGCAACCATTTTACCGGCCCATTGAGTAGGTAATAACTAATAACTTAACCGCCCGTTAAAAAATTTAACCGGCCCGTTAAGTAATGGGCAAAAATTTAACCGGCCCGTTAAGTAAAGGGCAAAAATTTAACCGGCCGTTAAAAAAATTAACTGGCCCGTTAAGTTATTTTTTTTTCTTAAGTAGGATTAGATCTGAAATTTATGTCAGTTCTTATTCACATCTGGAATTTTTTCCCAAATCGGAATAATGGCCAAAATGACCCCCTTATCCCGCTATAGCCTTTTGGGTTATTTGGCACGAAACACCGAGAAAATAAGCCCAATTAAGGTAAAAAAGTGATTTTTAGCTGGAATATAGTGGACGATTTATTAATTTAAATAATTGATTGTACGTTAACATGTAGGAAGGAAGTTATAACATAAAGTATTGAGTATATTAGCCGGTAGGTAGGGCGGGGGGATAATGGACCGGTTTTGATTTAAAGGGGGTAGGGACAAGTTTCGAACAGCATTCATAATGTAAAGCGTCTCACATGAAACATTAATGAAGGTTGGTGAGAAACTCACCCTTGGAACCCGTAGAGACTTAGGTTCCTCGCCCGGCCTCCATTCCCGCCGATCCCGTGGAGTGTTTGATTAATTAAGACTCAACTCGTCCATTTCAACCCCTTAAAATCCACCTAGCAAAGACGATATCAGTTTATTATGCATCTCTTTTTAAAATATTTCCTTTTAAGTTTTTTCTTAGTGCTTTCAGGAAGATTTTTCTTTAGTTTCTTCAATACAGAAAATATTTCGTTTTGAAAAGAAAGTTTAACCGGGTTTTTTTTCGCGAAAATAGAAAAATAAACTTGAAAAGAAAAAGGGAAAAGGGCATGAAAGACGTCTTGTGAAGGAAGTAAAATGGAAAGGCGAACGGGATTAAAACGATAGGACAAAGGAAGTTGGATTGATTGTTTGCGTATTCACGAAACGGTAACTGACAAAAGGCCTAAACCCGAAGATCTCTACCGTCTCAGGAATATAAGTCGCTCAACCGGAAAGATCTCTTTGGCGAGAAAAAATTGACGTTATGCATTTATAAAAAATATTACGAATTTTTTTTCTTTTCTAAATATTCCGCCAGCATATGAGTCGCTCCGGGTACGAAGGGCGAACTCGACAAAACGTAGTTTCGAGATATTCGCATTTTAAAGTTTCGGTTTTTACGTATTTAAAGGGGAAAAAATGGCGAACTCAACATAAAAATTATATGAGTGTATTCACCAAGAGGTCTAGAATATGAAAATGAAAAAAAACTGGAGGACCCTTCCCCAAAATCCCGACGTCGAGGGTATCACAATAACTTCTTTAAGGAAGTTAAAAAAATTTGTCCGATGTCGAGTTCGCCCTTCGTACCCGGAGCGCCTCATATGAAAAGCTGAAAGAATAAAAAAAGTGATTTGTGACATTTGAACGCTGTCACTTCCTGATGAGGATAGTAGCCTGAAAGATCCGGAATTCCTCACTCTAGAATTTGATCTCCACCACATTTTTCCTAGGTTAGCTGACAAAATGATGGGCCTCTACAACGTTTACTTTATCACCAAATTCTTACCCCATAAGAAAAGGTTATAAAAGTTTTTTTCTGTGCATAAAATTGTGGTCAGTGAAGCAACACAAAACTTTTTTTTAAGCCAATTTTTAAATTATTAACTTAAGTTGTTTAAAAAAAGCTCCGGGAAACAAAAACACTCTCGACTTTGAAGGGTGAAATTAATTTATTCCACGGTAAAACAATGGTTCTCGCAATAAAAAACAGATAAGGGACTCTTGTTCACGAAATTAGTTTGTTCATCTGTATAAAAATTTCACGAGGAGACAGAAATTGAACATAATTAATTTATGATAAAAGGGGGGAGGGGGGGGGGGGATCATTAGAACGCGTTTTGAACTTAAGTGGATATTATTTGACTTGTTGCCGGCATCTTGAGAACCGTCGAATGGAGAAGGGAGAAGAAATAAACCATTTATTAAAAGAAAATTCAGATTTTACTAGCGATTTTTAATTGACTATCTTCCTTTCACCCTTAAGAGTCCACTTAATACCGAAACGTTTTTTCTTTGTTTTTCTCCAATTTTGCGAAAAAACTGTTTTTTTTTTTTTTTTTTTTTTTTTTTTTTTTTTGTTGTCTTTAGAATACATTAATTTACATTAATGCAAAAGAATTTTTTTTTCCCCCAATAATCATAAAAGCTGTCAATTTTTCAATCATAACTTTTATAGTTAAATATTTCGAAAAAACGAGTTTGTATTGATTAATTAATTTAATTTAATTAATTAAAAAGCTGTCAATTTTTCAATCATAACTTTTATGGTTAAATCACTGAATTATATCTACTAGATTATAATTCAGTGGTTAAATATTTCGAAAAACGAGTTTGTATTGATTAATTTAATTTAATTATGGTAATTAAATTTAAATTTTAAATTAATTAATGTTTAATAAAGCTAAGAAAGTTTTGTCCTAACCACAGACAATTTTTAGTGAATTGGGAGCAAAATTGAGGCGCTCCGGGTACGAAGGGCGAACTCAACATCGGAGAAATTTTTTTTTTCATTTTCAGATTCTAGATTTTTTGATGAATACACCCATATAATTTTTATATTGAGTTTGCCCTTTTTTCCCCTTTAATATACGTAAAAACCGATATGCGGCAAAGCTCTAACTGCGATATCCGAGCGGGTACGAAGGGCGAACTCCTCATCCTAGTCCACAACCCCCCACTCCTTTTACCATTCCAGAGAGTGACTTTTCTGTTGAGTTCGCCCGTAACATAAGACTTTGAAATGCGAATATCTCGAAACTACGTTTTGTTGAGTTCGCCCTTCGTACCCGGAGCGCCTCAATTCAAAAACTTGATAAAATTTCATATGTTTCTCCTAGATTTCTGCACAATAAAAAAGGAAAACGATCCGAATTTCTGGGAGACTTTCTTAAAACCGTTTTTTGAGGGTATAACATTACCGTTTTATTAATTTAAAAATGAAAGATACGAAAAAATTTGAGTACGTCACTGTTAGAATGTAATCAAATTTAATCCGGAAGGAAGATTAAAGTTTGCGGCCTCATAATGAAGAATATGGAATCTGCGATCATCCACGACACCCCTCGCGTTATTATTAGGGAAGAAACTAAAGAGTGTTTAATTCCAAAGGATAGAAATCTTCATAAAACATAAGGGAAAGATATTAAATTTCCCAACGTCGCTAAGCCGTTTAAGCAAATTAATACCAAAGGGAGTGTTGAGCGATATGGGATTAGTTTTCAAGGCACTCTTTGTTTAAAATTTAATATTAAAAAATATCTTCAAACTTTGAGTTTTTAAGGGTTTAACGTGCGATCAAGAAAACAAAATTTTAAAATTTGATTATTCATTTGTTATTTCTATCCTTCAAGTACAGAGGTTCTTAGGAGGTAACAAAGAAGATAGCTTTGAGGGAGGTCTTACAGAAAGACGTTTATGTAATTAGTACGTCAGATTTTAAACCGTTGAGTTATAAAGAGTATTCGTATCGTGTGAGCGTTATCAGGATGTTTGTTAAACGTCACATCGGCTGCCTTTTGGCTTCGTTGGGCTAAATTAAAGGCTCACCTTATCCTGAACATGGCACAAAGGACTCGGGGAGTGATGTGCCAGACCTGATTCTGACACATCCTTTATAAACACAACATCAAATGTCATTACCTCCTCCCCTCTCCCGAACGGTCTCGAACCCACCAAACTCTAACAATTACTCTCAACTCTTCACCTCATTCCGTATTATTTTCATGCTGACCTCGTATTGTGAAGTTTAAATCCCGTATTCCGAAGTATGTTTCGGAGAGAAACGAATGTTAGGGAGAGCCTTTCAAACCCTCACGCCCGCTTTTACGTGTTCTCTTCACCCCTTTGAAAAACCCCTTTTGATACCCATCCATTTAGATCAATCTGACCTTTTAAAAAAAAGATATACCATACCCTAAATCATTGATTATCTAATTAATTTCAAACCGAAAACCACGAAACATCCTTTACTTTGTTCATTAAATAACTTCGGGTGAAATTCTAGGCATAAATTGAAAATTAATTTTCAGAGTACATTCCTAACTTACATACCTATATTAAATTAATTTTAACAAGTATAATTTTTTTAACTTTTTTGAAAAAAAAAAAAAAAAAAAAAAAAAAAAAAAAAAAAAAGTTTGATGTTAAAAGCCCCCCCCCCCCCCCCCCGAAAAAAGAAAATGTATAAGTTTTTGGCGAATCGTAGAAAATCGCTAAAATGCCGTACTTTTAAAAGTTTTTCTCGGTATTATCTAACATTACCATTCCATACAAAATTAAAGTTGTGAAAAGCTGCTTATTCACAATAGTCATATGAGGCGCTCCGGGTACGAAGGGCGAACTCGACATCGGACAAATTTTTTTAACTTCCTTAAAGAAGTTATTGGGATACCCTCGACGTCGGGTTTCTGGGGAAGGGTCCTCCAGTTTTTTTTCCATTTTCAGATTCTAGACCTCTTGGTGAATACACCTATATAATTTTTATGTTGAGTTCGCCATTTTTTCCCCTTTAAATACGTAAAAACCGAAACTTTAAAATGCGAATATCTCGAAACTACGTTTTGTCCAGCTCGCCCTTCGTACTCGGAGCGCCTCATATGAAGTTTAAAGAGAAAAAAAATTTTTTTCCATTTTGAGATTTAAGTTTTTAAAAACATAATGTATTCCATTGAAAAAATAAAAGGAATCAACCATTTTAATTTTACTTTAGAATTTTTTTCTTTCTGTATCATAAAATTCGAGCTTACCTGTAATCCTTTTCCCACGAAACAAATTAATGATTCAATCCGAGTGTAAAATCCTTGGGAAAAATTAATAACACCTTTATTTGGTTAACCAATCGTTCAATTAACGAGGCTCTAAAATATGAGAGAGAAGAAAAAATTAATTAACTTTATTCGTTTATATTCAGTCGGCAAACATCGTTAATTTTATTTGCTCCTACAACATTATCAATTTATACAAATTTTCATGTCTTTTTTTTTAATAATTTTCTTTTTTTTTTAATTTACCCGCGAAATAAACATTTTTAAATATTGTTTCTAAACCTAATTTATTTTGTCTTAAACTGTCTCATGCAAAAAGTTGAAAACAAGATAATTTAACTTTCCCTTTCACAACTTACGGAACTCGTTCGAATTTTGATAAACTGAAAGGTTAAGAAGTTACAGTTTAAGCATTCTCAAATGGTAGTTTCGATGTGGTTCATCCCAGAAATAATGAAAGTCTTCGCCCAGCCAGGGGACACGGAACGGGCGAGGATGGGGTCCGGTTAACTCGGCGAAAAAGGCGTGAGCTCGGCGACGAGCCCACTTTTTCACCATGTTAACTAGGCGAAACTTTTAATCCCCTCGTTCTCCAGTTAACGTTTGAGAAAAAATACGGGACGTTAGCTGGGCGAAAGAAGTAAAACCTGAAAAAAAACGTGAACTCGACGATGTAGCAGAATTTACTGATATTTTACAAGAACTTACTATAAGAAGCACCATTTTTTAACAGATTTTTGTGAGTTTTCTTCGGTTTTGTGGGATACAAAAAGCCATCTTTTCGACAGGTTTTGTGGCTTTACCTTCATTTTATAGGGTTAAATATGACATTTTCAACAGATTTTTGGGCGTTTTCTTCGGTTTTGTGGGGTAAAAAATCCCTATTTTTGATAGATTTTTCGAGGTTTTTCTCCATATTTCGACGTAAAAAAGCCCTCTTTCAACAGGTTTTGGGGCTTTACCTTCATTTTTATAGGGTTAAATAAGCCCCATTTTCAACAGATTTTTGGGCGTTTTCTTCGGTTTTGTGGGGTAAAAATCCCTATTTTCGATAGATTTTTCGGGGTTTTTCTCCATTTTTTCGGCGTAAAAAAGGCCTCTTTCAACAGGTTTTGGGGATTTACCTCCATTTTTATAGGGTTAAATAAACCCCATTTTCAACAGATTTTTGGGCGTTTTCTTCGGTTTTGTAGAATAAAAATCCCTCTTTTCGATAGATTTTTCGGGGTTTTTCTCCATTTTTCGGCGTAAAAAAGCCCTCTTTCAACAGGTTTTGAGGCTTTTCCTCCATTTTTTTAGGGTTAAATAAGCCCCATTTTCAACAGAATTTTGAGCGTGTTCATCGGTTTTGTAGGGTAAAAAAAGCCCTCTTTTCGACAGATTTTTCGGTGTTTTCCTCCATTTTTTCGGCGTAAAAAAGCCCTCTTTCAACAGGTTTTGGGGCGTTTAATTTTTGTTGGGTTAAAAGAGCTCCGTTTTCAACAGATCTCCGTTGGTAGTTTAACCCTATTACCAACAGAAAACGCGTAGTTCACGATTTAGCCAACAGGTGATGCATTGATTCCAATGAGAAATTAATCCGTTTTATGGCTCCCTGAAAACCTTGGAAAAATGACTTGTCCGGTGTTAGAACTAAAGCGACGATTTGGTGAAAATTTGGTGAAGATCCGACCTATAATACGTAGCGCATTAAACAAAAGATGAAGATTATGAGAAATGGTGAAAATCGGATGAAAATTAGAAATTCTATTCGAAGAACTTTTTTTTTCCGAAGGGGATGTTAACTGTTTGAGAATTACCCTTGTAAGTTATAACGTCTAATTAGTATATAGCGATAATTAATAATGAAATTATTGAGTTTGTAGGCAATCAAAAAGGCACTTTCTTCCCCTTCGGTGACATTTAACCCCCATTGTTTAGCCAATCTAATTAACTCTCTTTGTAAATTATTTGATTGTAAGGGTCGAAAAATAAGAAGTCAGGGAGTACGGAGGGGGAGTAAGGACGGTCGTTCCCTTCTTAAAAGACAAAAGATTCATTTGACATATATATGTCAGAAATCCCTTGGGAGTCGGTCGCTAATGTCAAACGAGCTCCCTTCGTCCCTTTAATAGACGTCGGGCTTTCTCCGGTCACGAAAGCAGATGTAAAAGTCAATTCCATTAGTAGATGGTCTCAAACCGAGCCGGGACACGTCAGGTTATCTCACACGATTACAAAAAGTTTCGAATATTTTTCCAAGTTGATGCTTTGATGTTGGTACACCTGACGAGGAAATTGGATCTAATGAGAGGGCTGATGACGGGCAAGTCCGAGTATCCTGATGAACGCCCTCAGGATACTCCTTTGACCTTTGTCTCATCTAAAGTCTATCACTGGACAATATTGCGCAACAATCTCAAATCAATACTCCTTTCTCAGAATTCACACAAAAGTATTACTTTTCACCACAAAACTCATCCCCAATTTAAATCCCAAGAACAACACTTTATTTCTACCGCAAATCAAAGTTTAGATTTGTATTTCCTCGTCTCATTTGACAATGAAATGCAAACCAAGTTGTTTCGATTATTTTGCCCTGAAGCGTCTGGTGATTTGAAACGACCACTTGATATTACTTTTTAATAAATTGTTCAAAATTGCCTCAATTTATTAGAAATGATTTTCATATCAAACAATTAACCAATAGATATTAAATTGATTTGCGATTTGGTGATATTAAATTGAAGATATTAAAATCAATTTGCGGTTAGCAATCAAAATTAAGAAATGATTTTCGTTCAATTAAAAAAAAGGGAGAAATGATATGCCCTAATTTGTACTGGATAGTCCATTTTATTCGTGAACAAAAGGTCGAGTTCAATACAACGATAAACTGAGTAAAACAACAGTTTTCAGAGTATCCTTTTCACAACTGTCCAGAAGTTATAACTCCCCCCCCCCCCCCACATTTTTTGCCAAAAATCCATCGAATCATCGTTATATTTTACATTAAAAAGTATAGTCGATATCACATATTACGGTGGGGTGTTTTCTTTGAAGTTTTGCTCCCGTTTTACTAAAAAACTGTTGTTTTTTAAAAAAATTTTCTTTTTGATTAGGCTTTAGGATACGTTTATTTACATTAATACAAAAGACTTTTTTTTTTTTTTTTTTTTTTTTTTACTTTCAAAAATCATAAAATAGTAGGGTTAAACTACCAACGGAATTCGATTCTCCACAAAATTTACCATCAGAAACAATGCCGAACTCATAATTGAGGCGCTCCGGGTACGAAGGGCGAACTCGACATCGGACAAAATTTTTTAACTTCCTTAAAGAAGTTATTGTGATACCCTCGACGTCGGGTTTTTGGGGAAGGATCCTCCAGTTTTTTTTTCATTTTCAGATTCTAAACCTCTTGGTGAATACACCCATATAATTTTTATGTTGAGTTCGCCATTTTTCCCCTTTAAATACGTAAAAACCGAAACTTTAAAATGCGAATATCTCGGTTTTGTCGAGTTCGCCCTTCGTACCCGGAGCGCCTCAATTGATAAAAAATTATAAAGATTCGCTAATAGAACTAACGCGACGAATTATTTAAAAAGCAACAGTTTTCTCACAAAATTGGAGCAACACTTCAAAGAAAATAACGCCATCGTCTGGCGCTGTCCGGAACGCCTCAAACCGAACTAATCTTTGTCATCTTTATGTTGATGAAGAAGGCCGCATCCTCTCAATAAGAGACCATCGTCAATGTGAGCACTCTCAAATTGTAGCTGCATTAGCAATTTTTAAAGAAAACGTTCGAGAGGAATGAAAAATTGGTATATAAAGCTCAAAATCCCCCATTATCGTTTTAGATTCTCTCGATGTATTTTCATATTAAATTAATACGGCTCATAACTTTCCATAATTTATCATCCTTTAAATATCAACTAAGCTTATAGAAAGGGAGAAGTGTATAATTTTTTTTCGCAGTTGTTTACGTAGTAGACCGAAAGCAAATTGGTTTATCACGAGGGTTCCAGTTTGTCAATGAACTAAAAAAAGGGAAGAATAACGACTGGGGGAGGAAAGTGTGTGTCGAATGATATCCCTCTTCAAACCGAACGCTATATCTTT
The DNA here is from genome assembly GCA_014119065.1 of Orius insidiosus. Lineage (NCBI taxonomy): Eukaryota > Metazoa > Arthropoda > Insecta > Hemiptera > Anthocoridae > Orius > Orius insidiosus. Next base: position 75,038 of record JACGAQ010000490.1, read on the forward strand.
GTCATCTTTATGCTGATGAAGAAGGCCGCACCCTCTCATAAGGGAGAAGAGAAATTTATAAGCAAAACGCCCACACGTGTCTCAAGCAACAGACATAATCTTTATTTTTTTAAACTTCACGGGGAAAAAGGTGTAGGTGGTGGATTAAGACTTTTTGGTTGATTGGCTCAATATAAAGGTACACTAATTAGAATGTTCTTTACTATTCTTCTCCCTCACACGACAGATAAAAGGTTTGATGGATGAGTCGGGGTGTAATTGGGCCGGCAGGAGGGAGGAGTGACGGGAGTTAATCGGACCGAAGTCTAAACAATTTCCTCCCCGTCCACCGGTCTTCCAATTAGAAGCCGAACAAGTAAGTACGGGTCGGGACTTGTGTCCACTCTCCCTTTACCTTCAATGGAGTCCTTTGAGTGTTTCGCCAACCGGTATGGTTTAATTAAATTTAATAAGAAAAATTCGTTTTTCGTCATGTTTTCCCAGAGAAAAAAAAGAGGGTCGGTCAGACGTCTTATTACCCTCTCCCTCGGGCTTAATTTAACATTTATCTTCGTTCAGCGTCCCCGTCACCGGTTACGACTTCCGGGAGACGTGCGGGGGGGACGGAACTCGCGCGGATCTTGGAATCGGTTAGTTCGAAATAAAAACAACATTAACTCCCGCCTTTCTCCCCCGGGTACAGATCCACCCCATCCCACCGATTTCCTCCAAGTCTGAGCCAATAAAATAGGAATAAATTACCTTCCCTATTTCTTTCCCGAGATATAATTGCACTCCGCTCAGGAAACTCCCGCCAAAGGTATTACCATAAAATATAAACCAGAAAGTAAGCGGCTTTTTATTTTTTCCTTCCCACTGATTTTTTTTAAACGTTTATTTATATAATTTAATTTTTAAAAAACTCAATGATTTATGACCTTATGAGCTTAATGAATTTTAAATTACACAGAAAACGACTCTGTGTCACATTAATTCTACAGATTTGCTTAAAATGTGGTGGGTAGGTTTTTAACTAAATTAACCAGCAAACATTCTTTCTAAATAATTCATTCCCATCACGTAAAAAGCTTCATCTCAAAAAGGTCATGATTTCCTAGGGTATCCAATATTCCTCTCAAAGTTCTAAATTAAGGCCCACACAGTGAGTTTCCACAACTGAGGGGGAAGTATAAGTGAGGGGAAGTATAACGGAGAGGGAAGTATAAGGGAACGAAAGTATAATGGAGGGGATGTATAAGGGAGGGAAAGTACACGGGAAAATTTTCCAAGTTTGTTTTTTTTTTTCGAAAAATTTTTCAAAGTTTGTTTTTTGCCAAAAATTTTCTGTTTTTTTTTTGAAAATTTTCCGGGTTTTCTTTTTTAAATTCGCATCTTTTTTTTCTAAGTATATGGGAGGGGAAGTATAACAGAGAGGGAAGTATAGCAGAGGGGAAGTATAAGGGAACGAAAGTATAACGAAGTGAGGGAAAGTATAAAGGAGGGGGAAGTATAAGGGAGGGGAAAGTTTTCTTTTTTTTTTTCGAAAAATTTTCCAACTTTGTTTTTAATTTTCCGAGCTTTTTTTTTTTTTTTTTTGAAAAATTTCTTAAGTTTTTTTTCGAAGATTTTTCTAAATGTCAAGGTAGAAATAATAGGCTCTTTGGCCTAGAGATGTGCCTCTCATAATGGGTGAAAGAATGAAATTTCTCCCTGCTTAAAAAAAATATTAATTAAAAAGTGGCAATTTTTTACAGCAAAAATTCGTAAAAAATATAAGGAGTAATTGATAAAAATTTGGTGAAAATCGAACCAACGGTTCGGCCGCTCACAAATTTTTTAAAATTTCAAACAGCCAAATCTCCGCCATTTTTTTCGAAATTCAAATATCACCCTCGTTAGTTTCTTCTTCACCGGCTAAAGAAATTTGTGTGAAAGTTTAGTGGAAATCGGATGAAAACTGTGGCCGTAAAGTATTCCGGAAAAAAATGCTACGGCCGGCCGGAACCACAGACAAAGTTGAGATGGGTGTAGATTCATATTCGAATTTATCCTACGGGGTCTGGAAGACCCTTCCCCAAAAACCCGACGTGGAGGGTATCACAATAACTTCTTTAAGGAAGTTAACAACTCGTGGTGTCTGTAATAGTAAAATTATCAAAAATTATGAGAGATATGGCAGTTTGAAAATAATGTCAATTTTGAAGTGGTCACTAGTTGTATTTATTTATTTTTAAAAGTTTGTGCTAAGTATGAATTTTCTTATTTTAGGATTGGTCCATCTGAAAAATTTCGGCTGTAGAAAACCTAACAATGTTCGGGACGATATTGCCTCTAAAAAGTCTAGTCTCCAATATTTAGTGGATAGCAATATAAGGGGACTATTATCCTTTTCCTTTCTTTTTCTCGGTCTCCTCTCCAGGGTCGCTTCTCCTTTTTTTCCACTCCCTCTTCTCCACCCTCGATTTCCCCTTCGGCAAATAATAATTAACTGCCTGCAATAAAGCCATATCGTATGGGAGAGAATGGTTCGCGTTTATTAACGATGCCCCTTTCAAAATTATACCCGTCGTAAGTTATCTTTTAGGATGGCACTTTTAAGACGTTATTGTTTTTCTTTATCTTTTCCCTTTTCTTGTAAACCATTATATTTTTTATTGAAAAATCTTTAAAACATTAACAAAATTGCGTCTTATCCCTCTTTTTTTTTTCTTCTAAAAAAACTGTCTGTAGAATTTACAGCCAGTAATAAAATTAGACGTTTTGCAATTCATGCCTTTTGTAACGGTCTTATTTATTAGGAAAACCCTGGTGGAAATTTAATTCCTTCAAGACGTTTCAGCCAATCAATTTTAATTAACAAGGTGCTTATTGGACGTCTAGCGGTTTTGGTTAACATAAATTAAAATTGTTTAACAGCTCTGACGTCGAATTGAAGGGGTAATCGTTCTGAACGACCTGAAAGTCTTGCGGGCTTATATAACGGCGGAAGTTGAAGATTAAATTTTGAATATTTCAATAATTGGTGGAGTTTACACGTTTGAGAACTACACTTAGCAACAACAAGGAAATGACAATTGCCCATTAGGTCAACTAGTACAAAATAAAGATAAGCGCCATTCCCTACCAATGGCGTATTTACAAACTTTCTTGGGCTTGAAAACTTTTTTTTAAAAAGCCTCGAAAGATTATTTGAGGCGCTCCGGGTACGAAGGGCGAACTCAACAAAACGTAGTTTCGAGATATTCGCATTTTAAAGTTTTATGTTACGGGCGAACTCAACCGAAAAGTCATGCCCTGGAATGGGAAAAGGAGTGGGGGTTGTGACTAGGATGTGGAGTTCGCCCTTCGTACCCGCTCGGATATCGCAGTTAGAGCTTTGCCGCATATCGGTTTTTACGTATTTAAAGGGGAAAAAAGGGCGAACTCAACATAAAAATTATATGGGTGTATTCACCAAGAGGTCTAGGATCTGAAAATGAAAAAAAAAAAAAGTTGTCCGATGTTGAGTTCGCCCTTCGTACCCGTAGCGCCTCATTTGTAGGAATGGGTTTTCCTGGCCAACGGGCTTTCACCAAATTTCCAATCAGAAATTTCAAAGTCCAAAATAGAACGTTCCCTTGTAGGGGGAAGCAGATCTTTTCATCTCTGCTGTTATTGATGATTGAATTTCGTAGCATACTTTAATTTTTATAGAGGAAGGCTTGGTTATAAATGGCCTAGAAAAATGGAAGTTTTTTATAAATTTCTTTTTTATTGAGGCGTCATCTTTTTTATTGAGGTTGCGAGTTCTCCGGCAATCCGTTCCTTTATATTTCATCTTTATATTTCCTCAAAGAGAGAAGAAACAATCCTGTCCGCCTCATTCCTTCCGGCCATACTTTTATCAAACGCCTCACCCTTCTTCCTTCCCACCCTAGACCGAAAAAGCCGTTTTCACATGTGCCTCGAAAGAAAATAATTTTTTTTCCCTTCTTTCACCTCTAAAAGAAACCGTCTACTAAGCCAGTTGTGTGTTTGCCTTTCACCAGAATTGGTAAGAACAGTCAGTGGTTATGACGGTAAGGATGAGCTTCGGTCTGGAGGGAAAAAAAAGGCGAGGAGGGGTGGTTAGACGCTTTGGCACCCTATGAAACGAGTTTTCCCAATTTATCAAAAACCATTTACCCCGGGAAACTAACGAGATATATAAAGGGAGGACTAGATACTTCATCTTCTACCGGATCGGATATTACCCGATGCTCGGAAAAATATTATATCTTTATGAATAATGTATACCTTTTCATACTATCCTATCACCTTTCTCAATTTTTTCAACAAAAAGAAAATATACGTCTTGTATTAATAAGAGTTTGCAACAGTTATCGATCGATGACTCTATCGATAACTTAGATTCATCAGGGGGGACTACCATCTACATGGCTGCACCGGGATTGCGCATGGGAAAAAAATTGGGGGAAAAAAAAGCCTCAAAAGCCATCAGACCACCTTCTCCTGCTCAATCAAAAGCCTCAAAAGCCATCAGACCACCTCCTCCTGGCCAATCCGAAGCAATAGAGGCCGTCAGACCACTCCTCCTGCTCAATCAAAAGCCTCAAAAGCCATCAGACCACCTCCTCCTGGCCAATCCGAAGCAATAGAGGCCATCAGACCACTCCTCCTGCTCAATCAAAAGCCACAAAACCCATCAGACCACCTCTTCCTGGCCAATCCGAAGTAGTAGAGGCCATCAAACCACTCCTCCTGCTCAATCAAAAGCCTCAAAAGCCATCAGACCACCTCCTCCTGGCCAATCCGAAGCAATAGAGGCCATCAGACCACTCCTCCTGCTCAATCAAAAGCCTCAAAAGCCATCAGACCACCTCCTCCTGGCCAATCCGAAGCAATAGAGGCCGTCAGACCACTCCTCCTGCTCAATCAAAAGCCTCAAAAGCCATCAGACCACCTCCTCCTGGCCAATCCGAATCCATAAAGGCCATTAGACCAATCCTCCTGCTCAATCAAATGCGCAATCACGGTGTCAAATAATTTTTTGTTATGCGCAATCACGGTGTCTAAAATTTTATGTCCATGCGCAATCACGGTGTCCAATAGTTTTTACCTGTGCGCAATCACGGTGCCTGAAATGTTAGAGCAGGTAAAAAAATGCGCAATCACGGTACGCCCATCTGCATATAAGGAAACACATCTTGAAGCCTGAGCTACTTCCCTTCTCCTCAAGAGCCTTGGCTACCATCAAGCTGCTATCCTTGGGTTTCTAGCGAATGTACAGACTGCACAGTGAACTCTATAACTTTCTCGCTGTAAATTGCTGTTTCCATGGTTTTTTTTAATGATCTGTGTTGGTAATGGTTTGAGGTACGGAAGCGGACATAAACAATGGAGGTCGCATAACTTCTAGGTGCAATGTAGTCACGTGCAGCGGAGTCTGTGGTCAAGTCGAGAGCTCATCTACTCTTCAATTACCCGGTTTGATCTAAAGCCTCATTGTGGATTCTAGCCGAGGAGCAGAAGGGATATTTCAGAGGGTTGAGTATTGACTCGTTAGTCTCTCTCTTCCCGCTGTCTCTTATTAACACCTCCCCACGGAAGAAAACGGACAAAAGAGGCATTGTCGCAAAAAGATGTATCGCTCTCCCTCAATAAAATGTAATCCAGACGGACAATGGGGATATTACATTTATTATATCGGGCGGAATTACAGGCCGAATGATACATACGCCTGAGTGTCACACATTCCCTTTTCTTCATTGTAATTTAAAGGTTGAAATATCTTATTAAAATTTTCTAATTTTATTTATATAGAAAGGGGAACGACTTAATTAAACAAGGGGGCGTTGGCGAACCCCTCTTTTCTGCCCTTAAAGAAATATATGCGTTTCACGGAACGAATTCAAGGCTTAATGAACGGAAAAGACAATTTCCACTTCATTGTCCAATGGAAAACGTTGGGGAAAAGCGTTGCAGAGCGGAATGCATCAAGACTAATGGGATCTCGCTTAACATTCAACGTGGATCGCGCGTTCTCTCGCTAATTGTCCTTCTAACGAGCAAACAGTTTAGGAGGTGGAAAGGCGACAAATAAGAAAACTATAAGCCGCGGCCCGTTTAAATGAAAACCGTCTTAACAATGAAGAAAATGAGCCGAGTCAAATTAACACATTTTAACCCCGGAGATCAACGAATTGAGATTTCTATACCTGAGAAGAATAAGACATAATTTTAAAACGCCCGATTTAACACTGATTTACTCATCTACATCCCCTTTCTTTGTCTTCTCAAGCCTCCCTTTTAATTTTTGTATTTTTCCCCTCTCTTTTTAAATGTACCTACTTTAAGGAGGTATGATGGTTTTTAAGTGAGTTGCTTTGCAAATTTTTCGTTGTTAACAACGGTTTTCGGTGTTTCCCTTCTATCTCGGAAACCGTCGCTCAAAACGAAAAAATGTTATAAGTAAAAGTTGTAGGTACTAAAATTTACTACATAAAATCTTATTAGTTTTTTCCGTCAGAGCAATACTTTAGCAGATATGGAAGTATTTAAGTTGGTTGCTTTGCAAATTTTTCGTTGTTAACAACGGTTTTCGGTTTTTCCCTTCTATCTCGGAAACCATCGCTCAAAACGAAAAAATGTTCTAAGTAAAAGTTGTAGGTACAAGGAATTCCTACAAAAATTTCTTTTTTCATTATTTGCGTAAGAGCAACAGTTAAGGAGTTATGAGGTTAAAACTAATAATCCTACAGAGCCTGTCTGAAAACTTAAAACCTTCATATCTCCAAAATATTGCTCTGACGGAAAAAACCAATAAGATATTTTACGTAGTAAATTTTTGTAGCTACAACTTTTACTTAACATATTCTTTCGTTTTGAGCGACGGTTTCCAAGATAGAAGGGAAAAACCGAAAACCGTTGCTCACAACGAAATATGTACAAAGCAACCAACTTAAAACCCTCATATCCCCTTAAACATGTGTTAACACTTGAAATAAAGAAACCAAAATTTCTGATGGTAAATTTTGTGAATAATCGAATTCAGTTGGTAGTTTAACCCTATTACCAACAGAAAACGCGTAGTTCACGATTTAGCCAACAGGTGATGCATTGATTCCAATCCGTATTTTGGCTCACCTGAAAACCTTGGAAAAATGACTTGTCCTGTGTTAGAACTAACGCGACGATGTAGTACTCTTGCGTGTCCCCCCCCCCCCCCATCTCATGAGAAATTCTTACTTAATGAATACGCGTGATTTACCGTGATAAATCACTTCCACGTTACTAAAATCTTAAACGCTTTTAGTGGAAAAAATGAAGGCCAAATTCCTACTATAAAAATAAAAAGTCTGGAAATGCATTTCAAGTTTTGTCATTTGAGAGGGGTGAGTCGCCGAGAACCTGCTGTCTCACCAGCCTCTTCGACTCTCCCCTCTCAACTAAACACCAGACTTTTAAATTCGCAAGTTTCGATTTTAAAATTTTACTCTCTCAAAAGAAGACAAATCAAAGTTGAAATCGGTTCATTTTTGAAAGCGCAAGGAGGGCCGCTTTCTACCATGTAAATAAAGTTTTTAATTACCTACAATCTCCCCTAGAGATCCCACTTAATTTAGTTCAAGAAACTATCACAGTTGCCTGAACCCACGGTACATTCGAAAGAGGGCGGTAAATAAACTTTTTAATTCCATTTATTCTAGACTGATTGGCGTAAAAACTTTTAATGGCATGAATAACGTGAGTATCTTGAATTTCTTGGAAATCGTGAATATCTAGATGTTTTTAGATCATTTCGACAGCAGCTATCTTTGATTTCTTCTGAGTCTGTACAGTAAGGAGGCATCGGGTCAGGATATTCGGGAATACCTTCATCACATTCGCATTTTTCGGGTGGATAAATGATCGGTATAGGAACCGGTATTTGTTCTACGATAGCGGGAGGAGGTTCGGGCGGTGGCTGCATTATCATCGTCTGCGCTGGATCTTGATGAATGACGATATGTGGGCATGTGGCTCCTCCTTCGCCGCCGACTTCGATGTTGATATCCGGTGAAGGCGCTATATGAGGAGGAGGTGGCGGTGGCGGATTTTTTTTAGGTCTTAAATAGTATGATGGAAGGTTTCTCAATCCGCGATAACGAAGCCTTCTATTCTTTCCTTTAAAACGTTTTAATTTTCCTTCTCGAAGCCAAATCCTTTTCGCCTTCTTCCCCAACCGTCTCGTCCCTCCGCCGCGCCTGTTGATAACCAACACCACATCCCTATCTTCTTTTAAATATCGCTCTGAGATAATAAGTCGAAAATTGTTCACTATTATCAACCAGTATCCGTAAATTACTGAAAAACAAAATAAAAATTAATTGAAGGGCGAACTCAACAAAACGTAGTTTCGAGATATTCGCATTTTAAAGTTTTATGTTACGGGCGAACTCAACAGAAAAGTCATGCCCTGGAATGGGAAAAGGAGTGGGGGTTGTGGACTAGGATGTGGAGTTCGCCCTTCGTACCCGCTCGGATATCGCAGTTAGAGCTTTGCCGCATATCGGTTTTTACGTATTTAAAGGGGAAAAAAGGGCGAACTCAACATAAAAATTATATGGGTATATTCACCAAGAGGTCTAGAATCTGAAAATGAAAAAAAAAAAATTTTGTCCGATGTTGAGTTCGCCCTTCGTACCCGGAGCGCCTCAATTCTTCACCTTAATTTTTTAGAAAAAAGGAGCTCAACTTTTCACTATTCTCGCACTCATCCTTTCGTATGATAAAAATTATAAATCAAACTTAATTTTAAAAAAAAATTTATTACCAAGCCTAATTTCTAAAATCGTTTTGAAATAAAAATTTGAAGGGGCCTTCAGGTTCTGAAGTACTTCGATAAGGATTTTTCTGGACTCCATTTAAAGATGAATCTGCCCGCTTTTTATTCCGAGCAGGGTAACTCGAATTCTGAGGATCTCCAAGTGTTATAAAAGGGATTACAGGGCTATTCTTGGTCCGTCTGACTGTACATTTTGCTCCCTGAGAAGAAAGCGGACACGTCACTAATAAATAATCTTCTTCTACATCATTGTCACTTTCTTCGACTATATTCTTTTTTTCAGCGATTGTTTCCGCTGTTGAGTTTATGATGAGAAACATGATTAAAGAAAGAGCTGAAATAATTAAAAATTTATTAGTCGATTCCCAAAATGGTTTTCCTCTATTGCTGTTCAATCTTTAATGAACATTTGAGGCGCTCCGGGTACGAAGGGCGAACTCGACATCGGACAAATTTTTTTTTTTTCATTTTCAGATTCTAGACCTTTTGAAGAATACACCCATGTAATTTTTATATTGAGCTTGCCCTTTTTTCCCCTTTAAAATACGTAAAAACCGATATGCGCCAAAGCTCTAACTGCGATATCCCAGCGGGTACGAAGGGCGAACTCGTATCCTAGTCCACTACCCCCACTCCTTTTCCGGGAGCCCCACTCCTCTTGGAACAGCTCACCGCCACGAAATAAAAAATATTATACATTTTGTGCATTAATAATCGTAAAAATATTCGAAAATTTTTAAAAAACCCTTTCCTCTATGATTCTATAAAATCTAAAATCTCGCCACGAAAATTCCAGAGAGTGACTTTCTGTCGAGTTCGCCCTTAACAGAAAACTTTAAAATGCGAATATCTCGAAACTACGTTTTGTCGAGTTCGCCCTTCGTACCCGGAGCGCCTCATATGGAGTTTTTAAGTCTTTATTTAACAGAATATTTTTTTAAAAAAGTGTTTAATAGTAGTGGTAATACGATGGGACACCTCCGACGGAAGGTTTGGCGAATCGTTTCGACAGTCTTGGATAATTGTATCCTGGAGGGAAGCTGTCTAATTTAACGTTTATATCTTCAGTGTATAAATTCGGTATGGCGTCGTATGTTTGAAGTAAAGTCCTCGGATATCCAGGATCGATCGGCACATCGTAGTTGGGGACGATAACCGGGGTCAATCTTCTGCTCGGGTTGTACTGGATTCCACAATTGGAGACCATCCTCGCCTCCGATGCATTCGTCGGATTCTTTTCATTTCTTTCCTGTATTCGTCGGGCAGTGGATAAATTGGCTTCCGTCTATATTTTAGATATTCCATCGCCGTTTGTTCTTCGTCCCTTTTTCGCTCAAGAGGTTTCGGTCGAGGTCCTTTCCCTTCGTACCAATTCCTCTCCTTTTCGCATCTTCGATATTCTCATTTTGTAAATCTCGCATCTCTTTTTTCTCCTTAATAGCCAGATAAAGCCCATTCATCGTATACAAAAATAAATAATCAGAGCTGAAATAAAACACAAAAATCAATCATTTATTTTAAGATTTTGGTTTTTTCTGGTGTGTGGCTGCTGGTTCATTGGCTTTTTTAGATTCGTTTTGTGCGGCGATGTCCTCTGGTGGATTAACGTACCTGGTCCTAGGGAAGAATTGGGGAGTGTCCCAGAATGCGGGGACACCTTCATATCCGTATGGAGCGTGGTCGTAATAAAAGTTGTTGGGATCGGCGACCTTTTGAGCTTTCGGCTTCGCCCAACGAGACATCGCCGTAAAATTCGCTGCGTGTCTCGACTGCGGCGATCGACTCCTCGGGTTAAACGTCGAAAAAGGAGGCGACCCATAGACCGTCACGTCTCCGTATTGCGTCGCCTTTCTCATCCTCCTTTTCATATGCTGTATCCTTTTCTCTTTCCTCGTACTCGTCGGCCTATGTATCACGATAACCTCATCATCCGAATCCGGCTCGTCCGGCTCCTCGATTATCTTAAGACGCGTATTATTCACTATAACCATCGCGTAAAATATACCCACTGAAAAATATCCTATGTTATTTTTCAAAAAACAGACAAGTTGTCTGAGTGATTTTAAAACAGAGAAGAGCTGTCTAATTTGACTTGGATATCATTATTTTTGAAAGTTGCTACTTTTAGGTATTTTAAGCAGAGTGTCCTTTCCCGCCTCATCTTCAAAGTTTCAAAAAATCCTATTAATGATAAATAGGGTGTTATAATCAAAAATCAAAAATAATTTCAAAAAGTATATTATAAAAACATCTTCTTGGAGTTTTACATTTTGAAACTATAACAAGAATAAAAGAATCGATACATTTTGGGTCTACCTGGCGATCCTTGTGTTGGTATGAGTGGGTGCCATTGGATGAACCATTTCGAAAGTGTCGACTGGTTCTTCAGCTTTTCTTTTGTCGTGCATCCTCCGAATCGGCTCGTAGTCGAAATAAAGTTCAGGCGGATAAGGATCGTTTGAAAAGTTCGGATTCGAATAATAATTTCGATTCGTACTCGGACCCGGCTTTCCATGTATCCACTGCGATTCAAGTCTTCGCGAACGTAGGCTCTTCTGTAAGTAATTCGGTGGAGACGGGACTCTCTGTACTGTATGAACGGGACCTCCGAAGTCCAAACGGTATCTTCTCGTTTTCGGCACTATCGGCCTGCTGATCACAATAATCTCATCCTCACTTGGAGGATCCGCAAACAACAATTCGTAATAATAACGATATGTGCTATAAACGACGCATAGCATGTGCGCAAGAAACGCTGAAACAAATTAATTAGAGAGTTTCAGGGAATCGTAATTCCGAGTCCCGACTCCGACTCGCTCAAGGTCATACGACTCGAGCCGCCGGAATCGTAATACGACCCGACTCGGCTGGGTCGTATACCGAAACGACTCAAATCCCGACTCCGTAAACGTAAGGTTATATTTACGAAGGTTATTTCGTTATCTCTTTTAGTATCGGGTTCATGTTTTTTGTTGTTTTTACGATTTCAAATACAATCTGTTTATTTTCGGGTTGTTTTTGTTGTTTTCACGATTTCAAATACAATCTCGTCTATTTTCGGGTTGTTTTTGTTTTTTACGATTTCAAATCCAATATCGTTTAGGTTCGGTTTGTTGTTTTCACAATTTCAAATCCAACGAGGAGCCCCGGGAGTTTTTCAACAGCATTGGTTAAAATCGAAGAAATAAAGGTACCTAAGTTCGATTCATGAATTTGCTCTAGTGAGAACATTGTGAACTAACTTAGTCGGAACTGAGTCGGAACGACTTCCTGAAACTCTGTTTTATAGCCTCTACGAGAAGACCTTTCCCGTTTGGTGAGTCGGAGTCGGGACTCGTTACGATTTCCCTGAAACTCTCTATTATCAATCAAAAATACGTTTGAAAATTTTTTTTCTTTTTATTTTGTATTCGATTTTGCCGCACGAACATAAAACGGTTCAGATGAAAAACGGCTAATTTTAGTATGGGCAGAAAGTGTGATGTTCTCCTTGGAATTCGCTGGTCGCATCCCGATCATCGTACGTCCAGACAGTTTTCTACGAACGCTTCCTCTATTTTTATGACCTTTTGTTCGACGCGTGCGATCTTTTCGAGTCGGACGGTGGACGTATCGTCGATTTCGAAGCCGTAGCGTTTTTTCGCGTTTCTTAGTCCGGCGGGAAGGGGATCTTGAGTCTTTTTCGTCGGCTCATTCTCGTAAACTAAATAGAGCTTGGGAATAAACGGTAACAGAGGAGGACCTGTCGGTTTATGTATTATTATATTTTCCTGTCTTCCCTTTTTCGCTCTTCTTTTTTTAATTAACATCTTTATCCAGAAGATAAACCAAAATGAAACCAAGAATGATGTAAACTGAAAAAAAAATTTTATCAAATTTCACAGCTTTTGATTGCTAACTAGTAAAGCTTTCCCTGAGGTCGACGATGTCAAAAGAAATTAAAGCTTGCGCTATATGACCCGTTATCCCCAACTTAATAAACAGTGAAGCTACCAAAAGTACGAGGGATGTCCAAAAATGAAAGACCTTTTGTATTTTGCCGCCGTACGGGCGAAGTATTCTGCCAGATGGCAGCACTAGCTTGTAGCGGGAAGTTCCCCCTCCACATCACAACTGGTCTCATCTCTCTATCTTATCCAGTGATGCTACGGCAGCCGTTCGCGATGGACGTCTCGGTGCCGAGTCCCGCCGGTTGTGAAGTTCGCTCCGTCATCCGTTTCCTAAACGCGGAGAAACTAAACATTCGTAACAACAGCGCTCATTCATAACATTGCCATAAATAGCCGTCAAACGTTTATGAATTTCGACCTGGCGAAGTTTCTCCGCGTTTAGGAAACGGATGACGGAGCGAACTTCACAACCGGCGGGACTCGGAACCGAGACGTCCATCGCGAACGGCTGCCGAAGCAACACTGGATAAGATAGAGATGATACCAGTTGCGATGTGGAGGGGGAACTTCCCGCTACAAGCTAGTGCTGCCATCTGGCAGAATACTTCGCCCGTATGGCGGCAAAATACAAAAGGCCTTTAATTTTTGGACACCCCTCGTAGTAAAACAGATTTTGAATCAAAATTTTAATCAATCGAAAATTTCTGTTTCTTTTCCATTAGGAGGTTCATTTTCACAGCATTCTTCTTCATCGCTGTATGGATCCATTTCGCCACGTTCGACCAGTTCTTTGTAGAGCCTGGCGCATTCGTATTGGCAAGGCCTTTGTTTTTCTTTGGGGACGCAATAAGGGACTTTGCAATCGAGCCTTCGAACGCCGGGTGGACACTCGCAGGGTTCAGGTGGAAAAACGATATGGATCGGTACAGGAACCTGTTCTAATATCAACGGCGGCGGTTCTGGCGGAGGTTGCATGACCATCACCTGAGGTGCTTCTTGATTGAAGACGATTTCACCACCTTCCCCTTCCTTACATCCGCCACCGCCGCCGCCACCGCCTTTTATGTTGATCTCTCCTCGCCTTTGAGGTACTGCGGCAACTCTGGGTGCATCACGACGAGACGAAGCGTAAAAGATGGAATCGGCTTCAAACCGCTTCTCGCGAATTTCCCTTTTTTACGTATCCCTCTTATCTTCTTCTCTTTATGCCACCTCCTTTTTCCAGCTCTAGTCAACCTCCTCGTCCCACGACCTTTTCTATTTATAACAAGCACTTCATCTCGAACTTCTTGAATAAATCTTTCTTTTATAAGCAGACGGAAATTATTCAATATTATTATGCTGTAGCCATACACGACTGAAAATTAAATTTTATTTATTAAAAAAAATATTTTCTCAATCTATTTATTCGTAAATAACCGGAATTCCGCCAACTCTTCGATTTTTTCGCTTATCAAAAGAAAGAAATTTTCTTAAGGGAACAGTTTGAAATTCTGATTGATCATTTCTAGGTCGTTTTTTGTGATTGGGGACGAAATCCACATGTGATAACTCCGTAGGTATTTCAGGAGCTTGGTACATAACCGGAAAAGGCCTCAAATATGGATTTTTAAACTCATAATTTATGTACTGAGGTGACGTTTGCCTTCTCACTAAAATGCTTTTAGGTTCACATGATTTTCTACTTGAACTTTCATCACAATTATTCCAAACGTCGTACACTAAGGAATTGACTAGAACTAAACACGTTCCGCTACTTGCTGAAAATTACTTACCCGTGTTTATTTATGATATTAACGAAAGTCGATATGAAAACGCAAATGTTATGCGATTTTCAATCTCATCTATTTTATATGTGTAAGGTTCAAAAGGTCAAACTTACGGATGATTAAAATGATTCCGATGTAAACCGGGATGTTTCGACGAGCGGTAATGTTCCTGCGATGTACCCTTGTGTAAATGGAATACTCAAAATAACCGCGCCAATGAATACCAGAACTAGTATTATTAATGCTCCTAGTACAGCATTTGACGATTCCTGAAACATAATAACGGCCGTTAGGGTTTCGGAAAACAGATCGATGAAGACTAAACATCGGGAACCTCTATGGACTACAAAGAAATGGCACAACCATCCTCCCATCCTCTCTGCCCATTCTAAAAGCAGGAGGGACACATTTCCCAAATACTAGAGCCACTCTTTCATTCTATAGACTACGAAGAAATGGCACAACCATCCTCCCATCCTATCTGCCCATTCTAGAAGCAGGAGGGACACATTGGTTCCCAAATACCAGAGCCACTCGTTCATTCTATAGACTACGAAGAAATGGCACAACCATCCTCCCATCCTCTCTGCCCATTCCAAAAGCAGGAGGGACACATTTCCCAAATACTAGACCCACTCTTTCATTCTATAGATTACGAAAAAATGGCACAACCAACCTCCCATCCTCTCTGCCCATTCTAGAAACAGGAGGGACACATTGGTTCCCAAAGAGCCACTCTTTCATTCTATAGACTACGAAGAAATGGCACAACCAACCTCCCATCCTCTCTGCCCATTCTAGAAACAGGAGGGACACATTGGTTCCCAAATACTAGAGCCACTCTTTCATTCTATAGACTACGAAGAAATGGCACAACCATCCTCCCATCCTCTCTGCCCATTCTAGAAGCAGGAGGGACACATTGGTTCCCAAATACTAGAGCCATTCTTTCATTCTATAGACTACAAAGAAATGGCACAACCATCCTCCTCCTCTCTGCCCATTCTAGAAGCAGGAGGGACACATTGGTTCCCAAATACTAGAGCCATTCTTTCATTCTATAGACTACAAAGAAATGGCACAACCATCCTCCCATCCTCTCTGCCCATTCTAGAAGCAGGAGGGACACATTGGTTCCGAAATACTAGAGCCACTCTTTCATTCTATAGACTACAGGCATGTTTCTAACTTATTATTTTCTAAATAAATCATATGTAAACTTTCATTAAAAATACATACACTGTATATACCAACGAGAAGGACAATACCACCGAAAAGCACCAAAGCTAAAAAACAATAATCCAATTGCGACGGGCACTAAAAAAAGGTCAAAATTCATTTAAAATTTCAAAATATTCATGTTTCTTTTAGATTTACTTGGAAATAGACTCTCAAACGTTGCTGCGACGTAGATGATGCCCGCTGTCGATGCAAGCTAATGAGAAATATAAAAACACAAGAAAATCTATATAAACTTACTGTGATGAGCCATCCGAATATTTTACTCCCCGTCGTCACCGAGCACATAAAACAACATGTCCGAACTCTGATGCAATTCATGTCAAATAAATAATTGAATGCTTTTTATTTTTTTTATAACATGGGTAAGTTTTAATCGAAACTCAGTACCTTTAGCATACCCAGACCCGTCTGAAATATATGTAATTAAAACAACTTTGGCAAAGCCTTCTATATCGGGTTAATAAGAGGTAAAAACTGAAGCTCCCCTCTCAGATTTTGAAATACAATCATGTTTGTTTTAGAAGGCACCCTCGGGGTTCGAATCAGAAATTAATTTCGTTTGCTTTTAATGTAACGTAGTGCGTTCGGGTAGTCCAAAAGTACACACACAAGTAGATTATTGAAATAATTTTTTTTCATTTTACAGGGTGATCCAGCGTAACATGTGAAAAATATGAGGCGCTCCGGGTACGAAGGGCGAACTCGACATCGGACAAATTTTTTTTTTCATTTACAGATTCTAGACCTTTAGAAGAATACACCCATGTAATTTTTATATTGAGTTTGCCCTTTTTTCCCCTTTAAAATACGTAAAAACCGATATGCGGCAAAGCTCTAACTGCGATATCCGAGCGGGTACGAAGGGCGAACTCGTATCCTAGTCCACTACCCCCACTCCTTTCCGGGAGCCCCACTCCTCTTGGAACAGCTCACCGCCACGAAATAAAATTATATTACATTTTGTGAATTAATAATCGTAAAAAATATTCGAAAATTTTTAAAAAACCCTTTCCTCTATGATTCTATAAAATCTAAAATCTCGCCACGAAAATTCCAGAGAGTGACTTTTCTGTCGAGTTCGCCCTTAACAGAAAACTTTAAAATGCGAATATCTCGAAACTACGTTTTGTCGAGTTCGCCCTTCGTACCCGGAGCTCCTCATATAATTATTCCACCGTGAAACCCCCCTTTTTATCACATTTTCGCGAGATTTTTATTCGGTTATTCTTCGGAGAAACTTTCTTTTTATTGCTATTTAGGTTTCCCTCGTTCTGCCTCTCAGCCAAAATACTAAGAACTCTTTTGAGTCTGCTGAAAAGGGCGCCAAGCCCTTAACAGAAAACTTTAAAATGCGAATATCTCGAAACTACGTTTTGTCGAGTTCGCCCTTCGTACCCGGAGCTCCTCATATAATTATTCCACCGTGAAACCCCCTTTTTATCACATTTTCGCGAGATTTTTATTCGGTTATTCTTCGGAGAAACTTTCTTTTTATTGCTATTTAGGTTTCCCTCGTTCTGCCTCTCAGCCAAAATACTAAGAACTCTTTTGAGTCTGCTGAAAAGGGCGCCAAAGCGAGAAAAAGTCTAAAAGTTAGCATTGGGTTTCGTCACCAAAAACCTTTACAAAAAACGCCATAGATTTTGTGCATTTTATGCCAGAAAAAACACCCCAATTTCCCGAATTTCGATTTCTCGTTTAAGCGAGAACTCTGGGAAATCAGATTCGAAGGAAACGCCAGAAAATTGAGAAAACTTCTCAATGTAATCTCCTTCCAGCGCCATTTTTGTATATTTTGCTAGGAGGTTATCAAGCGACAGACTAAAGAAAATCAAGAATAAATAATCGCTAAAAGAAAAAGGGATAAATTTTCTATCCCTTTAGTTTTCCGAGCGTATAAAAACTGGTAACAGCTGTTTGAGAAACTTGAAAGAAAACTTAACAGAAAACTATAACTTTAGAACTTAATGGACGTCTGGATGTTAAAAATGGACTAGTTGAGACGTAACTTCTCAAAATATATTGTAAAGCTATAAAGATAAGTTTTTTTAAAAAAGATAAGAAAAAAAAAGCAAGAAACGATACTACCTAGAAATAAATTGTCTTTCCCATTTTATACTGGAGATATTTATTTTTCGAATAGGTAAAATGATCATTTAAAGGACAGAGCGTCGTGCCAAATGCGAATCCGATAACGTTTATGTTTTCTTCAAGTGCCTTGCGTCTAAATATTCAATCCGACCGTCGTCTTCTTCCTCCCTCGCCTACGGGAACAATCACCCCCCTTCCTTCTCCTCGTCTTTTACAACTCCCTCGGCGACGTCATCGGCCTTATTTTTTATTTTTACGAGATCCTTGAACTGGAAAAACTCGCATTAACACTTTGTCGACGACTTTAAAAAGTTTATAATTATTAAAAGCCTCTTTTTTGGCACTTTATAAAAGGTTATGAACAGTTTGGTCGGCGATAACGTGGATGATACCACAAAAGAAGGCTTTTTTTTTTCGCGAACTTCACGTTGTTTATTATTTCATGGTGGAAATTTGGTGGAGGGAAAAATAGGGGGAGGATTCAAATTGAGAAGAGAAGTGGATCCTTGAGAGGGCCGGATTTCCATTCAAGAAAATAAGAACGCCTCTGAAAAGTGGATGGAATTAATCGAGCACAATTAAGGATGTTAATAAGTCTTAAAGGGAGAGGGAGCTTTCTCGTCGTCAGAATGCCGCTTATTGGGAACTAAGTGAAAAACCGTCGTGGAATCGTTGAATTGATAATATTGAATATCTCAAGAAGCCTACCACGTTCATTTACATAATGCTCCATTTTCATTTCTATTGCGTCTCATCAAGGGCGGTTCTTTTTCCCCCCTCTCATTTTTTTCTTATCTCGTCATCGCGTTATTCCTTTGTCGAGCAGCCTCGCCCGTGTAAATAGGCCGGTAACGCCTAAATGAGGTGTCGGATTGAATTTAAATTGAATTACAAAGTATCATTTTTTTTCTCTGTCTCTCCTGATAAAAATAGCCACTTCTGAAAGATTTCTTGAACTCCGTTACATCACTTAACACAGCGGCGTTTTGTCTTTTTGTTCAAATTTTATGAAAAACCTGTCAAGTAGAAACAATCGAAGCTGAAAACGGCAATTTTATCAAGTTTTTGAATTTGCTCCCAATTTACAAAAAATTGACTATGTTAGGAAAAGTACTGGTTTGTAAGCTTCCAACAAAACTTCCTTAAAGAGAAGTAACAATATAGGAGGGAAAGTATATGGGAAGTGGAAGTATAGAGGAGAGGGAAAGTATAACGGAGGGGGAAGTGTAACGGAGGGGGGAGTATAATGGAGGGGAAGTATAAGGGAAAGAAAGTATAAAGAAGGGAAAGTATAAAGGAGGGGGAAGTATAAAAGATGGGAAGAATAAGGAAGGGGAAAGTTTCTATTTTTTATTTTTTTAAATTTTCCCCGTTTTTTTTGTGAAAAATTTTTTTAAGTTTTTTTTTTTTTCGAAAAATTTTCCAGGTTTTCCTTTTTCGCTCTTTTTTTTTTCCAAAAATTTTCTGGGTTTTCCTTTTTTTTGCGCTTTTTTTTTTTAATTTTCTAAGTTTTTTTAGAAATTTTTTTTTAAGTGTCAAGGTAGAAATAATGGGCTCTTTGGCCTAGGATGCCTCTCGTAATGGGTAGAAGTATGAAATTTCTCCCTACTAAAAAAAATAATTATTAAAAGTGGCAATTTTTTTTCATGGCAATTCTTAAAAATATGAGGAGTAATTGGTGAAAATTTGGTGAAAATCGGATGAAAACTGTGGCGATAAAGTGTTCAGGAAAAAAATGCTACGGACGGCCGGCCGAACCACAGACAAAGTTGAGATCGGTGTAGATCCATATTCGAATTTACCCTACGGGGTCAGGAAGAAAACCCAAAAACCCGACGTGGAGGGTATCACAATAACTTCTTTAAGGAAGTTAAAACTTCTTAGCTTTTACCTTTATTAAACACTCATTTTAAATAAAAACTCGCTTTATCGATTTTTTGAAAATTATGATTTCAAAAATTCATTATTTTTCTAATTTTCTACATTTTTATGATTTTTGAAAAAAAAAAAATTAATGAAAAAATCCTTTGTATTTGTAAATAAAGTATTCTAAAGCCAAAACAAATAGAAAAAAAAAAATTTTTATACCCAACAGTTTTCTCGCAAAATTCGAGCAAAACGTCAAAGAAAAACGCCTCCGTATGAATATAACGGAACATTAACTTTATTCAATGGAATTTTTTCGTGATTGTTTTTAGCCGCGAGCCTTCATTTATAAATAGAAAATGGAGATGTTTTATTATGGAAGCACCAAATAATCGGCGGAGGAAGTTAAAATAAAACGACCCACTCGTTGTCAGAGCTGTGGAACATTTTTAACTATTCATTGGCTTATGAATTATCTACAGGTGAATTCTCATCATTATGTCGTCTGTACGAGTCAATTGCTTTTGTTTTAAAAGCTCCCCCCATTTTTTTTACACAAAGGCAAATTAAAATGATCATTATCAGAAGAAAAAAAAAAAGAGAGCAAATAAACAAAATCATTAAAAAACGGATAATTGGATATGGATGGAGGACGGTAAAATTTTCTTTTGTTTCCGCTCAAAATATTGTTTCATCGCGTATTTGAACCACGGGAGTTGGCCGAATAATTGAAAATTATACAGGAAAAACAGGAGGCTTTATATCAGGCAAAAGTTAAACATAATACTCTAGTTATATATTTTTAATTAAGCTGACCCTTTTGTATTGGTTATGTTGCGGAGGAAAAAAAGATGGCGGAGGGTTACAGGAAAAAACCTATTGAAAACCGAAGCTACTTGAGACTTTTTTTAATTCCGAAAGAGGTTTTCTCCCCGAAGAAAGGGAGTGGCAATTTAACTTCCACAAATGAACCATTCATTCATTTGACGCTTCTGATTAGATTTCCGCTGATTGACTCGGTCCAGTATCGAAGCCATTGAATGAATCCCGAAAGGAAAACGACACCTGACTGCGTTTCTACACGTTTAAATTTATTTTATTGGATTTTTTTTAGTCTGACCTCAGGTGAAAGGTTGAACGACGGTTTGTACTCAAGGGATGAAAATAATCTAACAGCTTGATGGATTGCACTGCCATCTATGACATCACTTATTTAAACTTTCGAACATCCATTTTAGATTTTTACACTTCTCAAACTTTAATGCCTGTAGTTTCGCTAACGACGAAATTTTGTCATAAATTAATTACCTTTTGGTTCAAATCCCCTTTTCAAAGAAGCAATGAATGTTCTAGCAGGGTTGATCAAAAGGCGAAAGGCCTTTTCTAAGAAGTTGGCGTGACTTAGGCTTATAAACAAGACCCTTTTCGGTTAGATAAGTGTTGGTCCAAGGGACTCAGATTAACTCCACTTAACTCCACAAGGCCTTTAACTTAACAAACCAAAGGTCTACACGAAGCGTCTTTAAAGGGTATGGCAATATTTTTAAATTCAACCATGGTTATTATCTCGGTGGTCTAAAAAAAAAAAAAGGCTAAACACTAAATTTAGCTTCTCCGGGAACCCTTAGGCCCGCGACAATGCACACACGAGATCGTATATCTTTTTAAAAATGGTCTTCTTCATTTGACTCAAAAACGCTTTCGTTTCATATTTAAAAATAAAAAAATAACTGTTCAAGAAAATCCATTTTTCTTTTTTTAGACATGAAACAATAAAAATAAATTAATTAATGGGAAAAGCAGGTCGATGAATGAGACACGAGAAATCTGTGGCTCAAAAAAATGGTAATTTTTGTAAGGTTTTAAAAATAAAATGAATTAATTAAAATATTTTTATAACAAATAATCAATAGCACATGTGGTGATCCTTCGAGGCTAAAAAAGAAAATAATAATTATTGAAATTTTTGAATTGTTTACCTTTGATTTTGTCTTCAATCCAATCCATGAAATAGTAGACGTTGGTGTTAACAGCGGGGTCGGTGGTGTTGCAACTGTTGCCATACGAGACAAGACCGTGTTGTGTATACATGTTCGTCTCCTTGTTAAGCCAGACCACTGGTCCCCCGGAATCGCCCTGAAAAAATAAAAATGATCGTTATTTTTAAAAATTTTTTCTCTCCCTGCTACCACTCAAGAAGTGTAAAAAGAAACAGGTTTTTGGGATTTTCCTATCTCTTTCAATCAAGAAAACCTCATTTTTACATTTAAGAGTTTTTTCTCCAGTTTTAAACGAAGGACATTTCTTTTTCCGTATTTCAAGGCGATTTCCTCTCTCTTTCTTCCAAAAAACCCCATTTTATCCTCATTTCCTTTGGTTTCTTTGCTATTGGACGGGGAAACCGGTTAAGCGTTTTTCTGACCAATGAAACCTATTCTAGAATAAATTTTTCGTGGTTTTCCGCGGGTTTTTGGCCCAGAAAGCCCAGTAAAATTGGTTTTTAGGCGTTTAGCCTGCTGTTGACCTTTCATCTAAACGTATGTTCCTTATTTAAATGTTTTAAAAAAGACTTCATATGAGGCGCTCCGGGTACGAAGGGCGAACAACATCGGACATTTTCAGATTCTAGACCTTGGTGAATACACCCATATAATTTATGTTGAGTTCGCCTTTTTCCCCTTTAAATACGTAAATACCGATATGCGGCAAAGCTCAAACTGCGATATCCGAGCGGGTACGAAGGGCGAACTCCACATCCTAGTCCACAAACCCCACTCCTTTCCATCTAGGGCATGACTTTTCTGTTGAGTTCGCCCGTAACATAAAACTTTAAAATGCGAATATCTCGAAACTACGTTTTGTTGAGTTCGCCCTTCGTACCCGGAGCGCCTCAATTCATTTACACTTTTTTGTAGTTGGCTCCGGATATCCCCAGGCAAATGGCTAAAGTCATTATTAGGCTCCCCCTTTTTTTGTGGGCTGAAAAAATACTTACTGAGCAGGAGTCTTTTGTTGTATGGTAAGTACAAAGTTGGGTATCTTTCGTCTGTACGGTTCCTGTCGGGTAGACTTTTACAGATGTCCAAATCGATAACTCTCAAGTTAACTTTCATCAACATCAGAAGCTCCCCTATGAGAGTACTGTATTTTCCCCATCCTGCCAAAACAAAATTTCAAATCATCATGTTTTGAGTTAAGAAAGGGGTTACAAACACACCCCCTTCCCTCTCTGAAAATTGTAGTCAGTGTTGCCAACGGCGATATTTTTAAACAAAAAAAAAGTTTTATCTTAATGCGTTACGGGACCTATTTTAAGCAAAAACCTTACCCATTACTTTGATGTGTTCACCGACAAGGGTGCGATTAACATTGGGCATGCAAACGGGCCCGATGTACTTGCTGTATTCTATTTTTTCGGCGAGAAAAGTGAAATGTCATATTTTAACGTGTCGGGTTCATAAAGTTCATGTTGATAACCTTTTTCACAGAGATCACTTTCGTCACCGGAGTTTCAGATGCTGAAAAATATTAAAAGAAATATAAATAAAAAAATTGGAAATTACGATCGCTGATTTTATGTTCGCCGATGGTAACTTCGAAGTTGCTTCTTCCGTCGGTGCAATGGGCGGCCGTCAGAATGTGATATGGCGTTATGATGGAACCTCCGCAGTCCGGTCTCGGGTAACCTTTAACGCCGACCAAAGCGGCGAAAGGATATTCGTTCCTTTTAGTCTCTTTACCTCCTACTATACGTTCGCTTTCCTTAAATATTATTAAATTTTATATGTTCAAAAGGTAACTTGTACCTTATTGGCCCAACCGCAAGGGCAAGTGGGTTTGGATTCGACTTCGTGCCTTCTTCGTCGGTTTCCAAGCTGACTTCTTCGACATTCATATAGCTTTTGGTTCCCAGTCACGTTGCAGTATACGGCGTAAGGTGTCCCTTCAGTTTCGATAGTCAAAGATGCTTCGTGTCCGTCTATAGACGCAGTTTGGTCCGACCATCCCAGCATAAATACTGAGTCTTTCCCTTATCCTTCAAAACGATCGAAACTTGCGAACAATCTTGCCCCTAAAATTCTAATAAAAAATATTTTGCTTTAAATTTAAACTCGCTTCTGTACGGCAGGTGAAAATAAGTTTGCTTCCTTCATTTCCTCGGACGTTCCAAACCGTCGTTGATTTTTTCGTTATATCATCGGGAATAAGTTTATAACTATGAACCTTGGGTCGACTTTTAAATTCACCTCGCGACCCCAAGCCTGCGACGCCAAAATCAACACCAAAAATCTCAACATCCTTAAAAAATTTTCAATATACAAAAAAAACATCAAATGATACTTACTTCACCAATCAGATTGAAATAGAACTAATTAATTCAAGCCAACATCTTTATGTCTCTAACCAATAATGACGTAAAACCTAATTTGAATAAAATTAAACGACACCTGCGTTTGTTCAAATACAAAAACAAACATTCTGTTTATTGATCTATCAGCGTCGCCCAGAGATACAATTAACCTTGTCTTCAAACTCCCCGATCTGTTGCTAATTTTCAGTTTTCCTCAGTAATTAGATTGGTTTTAGTCAAGGTTTTAACCGGCTCCGTGGCTGGAAGGTTTAGTCTTGGACTTTCACCATGGAGACCGGGGTTCGATCCCGGATTAGGTGGGTGGAGGGATTTTTGTTTGGAAGTTAAATTCCAAATATATATTCTTCCACAAAATCCGTGGATAAATTGGTTAGGCCACTCCTCTGGAGTTGGCTCTGTAAAGGGCGCCACGGCAATATGGCGAGAGCCCGCCTGGGTCCCTCCCCCCCCCCCCCTTGATGGGCCATAAAGCTAAACCAAAAAGAAGAAGAATGGATTAACCAATGAGGAAGAAGGCTCGGTTAAACCTATTCTTCTTTCTTTAAAAAAAAAATTAAATTAAATTAAATTTAAAAAAAAAAATAAATAAATAAAAAGTGCAATACTAGCAAGACTTTCTCAATGAGAAGTATTGTAATACCCTAAGGATGTCATTTTTTTGGTAGTTTCCAGACTTACGAAGATTAAGTACCTTTTCGCCCCAATATTTCTTCGTTTTCCCCAAATTTTGGCGCTTTACCTTTTTTCATTCTGTTGTCGGGACTTTTTCTTGGTGCTTTCTAAGGTAGAATTGAGGCGCTCCGAATACGAAGGGCGAACTCGACAAAACGTAGTTTCGAGATATTCGCATTTTAAAGTTTTCTGTTAAGGGCGAACTCGACAGAAAAGTCACTCTCTGGAATTTTCGTGGCGAGATTTTAGAATCATCATAGAATCATAGAGAAAAGGGTTTTTTAAAAATCACCTAATCTCGAAAAGAAAAAAAAATTAAATAAAAAGGTTGAGAGTAGAGCTTTGCCGCATATCGGTTTTTACGTATTTTAAAGGAGAAAAAAGGGGAAACTCAATATAAAAATTACATGGGTGTATTCTTCAAAAGGTCTAGAATCTGAAAATGAAAAAAAAAAAATTTGTCCGATGTCGAGTTCGCCTTCGTATTAGGAGCGCCTCAATTTTACTCCCGTATTTTAAAGGAGAAAAAAGGGGAAACTCAATATAAAAATTACATGGGTGTATTCTTCAAAAGGTCTAGAATCTGAAAATGAAAAAAAAAAAATTTGTCCGATGTCGAGTTCGCCCTTCGTATTAGGAGCGCCTCAATTTTACTCCTCTGGAGTTGGCCCTGATAGGGCGCCACGGCAATATGGCGAGAGCCCCTGCCTCGCCCCCCCCCCCCCCTTAATGGCCCATAAAAGTTAGAATTTTTTTCAGCAGGTTTTTTAATATCTCTTTTAGCCAAAAAAAATCAACTTTTCCACGTATTTTTCCGGCGTTTTCTCGGGTCTTTCTGACAACCCCTTTAAAGGATTTTTGGGTCATAATCACGTTTTTTTGGACATTTCCCCTTTTTTTTTCTCTTGGATGCAGAGAAATTTCTTACAGAAGATATTCATTATAATCCTTAATGCTTAAGGCTCTTAAGTATCTTCATTCATCTTTATTTAATTTTTGGGTTATGAAATATTTTGTGTTTTTCAATAATTTATATTTTAAACATAGCACAAGTCTTCTTTTTGAGAAGCTTCAATTTTCCTTTCTATCCAAGATAAATAAGCGGCAACGTCGGTGTTGACAGCGGGATCAGTTGAGGCGCAGTCACGTCCATAGGAGACGACTGCAATTTGGGCGTACATGTTGGTGTCTTTGTCCAAATGGACAAGAGGACCACCGGAATCTCCCTAAAAATTGAATAAAATTGAATATTTTATAAGTTTTGGATATACCTGGCAGGAATCTTTGTTTGGCATGTAGGTGCAGATCTGCTTGTCGGCGCCGGAGTACAATGGGTAAAGAGTATCGCAAACTTGAAGAGGGATTACTTTCAGTTGACCTTGTGTAATCTCGGAGATGGGCTACCTTTATGCGTCAAAAGTCCCCATCCCATAACTTTGATGTATTGCTCAACCAAATCTTTGGGCGACTTGGGCATACAGACGGGCCGACAAACTGATTAAACTGAATCTTCTCTTTCAAGAAAAGTATGGAAATATCGTGGTAGTTCGTACGAGGGTCGTACAATTCGTGATCCATAATTTGCTGAACATCGATTATTTTTGTTTCTTTCGTTTCAGAATCTAAAAAGACATTTTAATACAAGAAAATGTAAAGAAAAATCTTACTAGTGGTTATGTCGTGTTCGCCGATGACAATTGAAAGAGCGAAATTTCTATTGGGGTAAGTGCAATGAGCGGCTGTAAGAGCATGTCGTGGAGTGATGATGGATCCCCCGCAAAATGGACGACGGACGTGTTTTCTCATTAAGAGAATAGGGAACGGGTATTCATTAATGCCGGCCTCTTTACCGTTGACGATTCTAGATTTTTTCTACAAAAAAAAACCAAATAAAGAAATTTTAAGATAAAAAGATACCTTGTTGGTCCAACCGCATTTGCAGGATGGAGCTTTTTTCTGTAATTTTTGATCACCGTGTTCAGAAGAGTCGATTTGTTTTTCGACGAAATTCATGTAAGGACGAGTGGCTTGTACTTGACAGAAGGCGCCGAGTCCTTTCATAGATGTGATGGTCACTGTCATCTCGTTCCTTATCGAATCGTTACGTGAAACAGGTTCCATTTCATCGCAGACTTCTTGAGCTTTATCACCGTTCCAAATAACCACACTAACTTTCGAGCAATCTCTTATCTATAATATCAATTTTTATCTATTCTTTATGAGTATGTCTGGGATTGGAATATTTTTTTGGTTTAAGGGAGAAAGACACAGTGTACCCTCTTCTCCCATAAACCAAAAAAATATTCTAATCCCCGACAACTATTATGCTCACTTGTAAAGAACATAAGAGAATCATTTTAGCGCCATCAGCGGTTCTTAGTTTGAAACGAGTTTCACTGAATCCATTCGCGGCAGGCGGAATTAAGGTTTGCCTCGGCCCCTCGGGCTGGACGAAAACGTCCATATCGACGGCCAAAGAAAACCCAAAAAGGCCAAAAAATAACAAAGCTATCATCCTACAAAAATACTAAATTAAAAACCACCACAAAACGAAACGTACCTGATCCGAAGTAGCCTTTTAATACTGATACTACACTATTTCCCTTTTTTATACAAAAATTAGCTCCCATTGTTGGTAGAATTAATTATCATCGGTTTTAATTAAAAATACACAATGGCGTATAACAAAACGGAGAGAATCACGTTTTATCCAAAGAATGAATTTTAACTTCTAAATACCCTCGAATGATGGGTTTTGGGAATCTTCTAGACTTCGAAGGGTCAAATCTCCAAAGGAAGTTGGATAATTTCCGGTCCAAACGCAACGTTATACTTGCGCTAGTAAAGAGCATCCAGACGCTCCGTTTCCACAGCGTTTTACCTGCGCAGTTTTATTAAAAAATTATTGATAAGATGGTGCTTAAGCAGTTTTAAACTGAGCTAGAGGGATTGAATGAAACTGCGCAGTTTTCAGGTCCACATGAAACTGTCTGTGGCGCATTTCTGTACTTCCAGTCATCGCTATTTTAAGGAGTACGGCGGTTTCTAGACAGTTTTAAAGAACGGGTAACCTCCGTTAACGTGTAGCGCTGAAACTGTCTGTGGCGCACTTCTGACCTTCCAGTCATCGCTATTTTTAAGGAGTACGGTAGTTTCTAGACAGTTTAAAAGAACGGGTAACCTCCGTTAACGTGTAGCGCTGAAACTGTCTGTGGCGCATTTCTGACCTTCCAGTCATCGCTATTTTAAGGAGTACGGCGGTTTCTAGACAGTTTAAAAGAACGGGTAACCTCCGTTAACGTGTAGCGCCGAAACTGTCTGTGGCGCATTTCTGACCTTCCAGTCATCGCTATTTCTAAGGAGTACGGCGGTTTCTTGACAGTTTTAAAGAACGGGTAACCTCCGTTAACGTGTAGCGCTGAAACTGTCTGTGGCGCACTTCTGACCTTCCAGTCATCGCTATTTTTAAGGAGTACGGCGGTTTCTAGACAGTTTAAAAGAACGGGTAACCTCCGTTAACGTGTAGTGCTGAAACTGTCTGTGGCGCATTTCTGACCTTCCAGTCATCACCATTTTTAAGGAGTACGGCGGTTTCTAGACAGTTTAAAAGAACGGGTAACCTCCGTTAACGTGTAGCGCTGAAACTATCTGTGGCGCATTTCTGACCTTCCAGTCATCGCTATTTTTAAGGAGTACGGCGGTTTCTAGACAGCTTAAAAGAACGGGTAACCTCCGTTAACGTGTAGCGCTGGAACTGTCTGTGGCGCATTTCTGACCTTCCAGTCATCGCTATTTTTAAGGAGTACGGCGGTTTCTAGACAGTTTACAAGAACGGGTAACCTCCGTTAACGGTAGCGCTGATACTGTCTGTGATGCACTTCTGACCTTCCAGTCATCGCTATTTTTAAGGAGTACGGTGGTTTCTAGACAGTTTAAAAGAACGGGTAACCTCCGTTAACGTGTAGCGCTGAAACTGTCTGTGGCGCATTTCTGACCTTCCAGTCATCGCTATTTTTAAGGAGTACGGCGGTTTCTAGACAGCTTAAAAGAACGGGTAACCTCCGTTAACGTGTAGCGCTGAACTGTCTGTGGCGCATTTCTGACCTTCCAGTCATCGCCATTTTTAAGGAGTACGGCGGTTTCTAGACAGTTTACAACGGGTAACCTCCGTTAACGGGTAGCGCTGATACTGTCTGTGATGCACTTCTGACCTTCTTTAAGGAGTACGGCGGTTTCTAGACAGTTTACAAGAACGGGTAACTCCGTTAACGTGTTAATCCCCCGTGGTTTTTTTAGCAACTACCGCATAATACACACAAGGCCCAATTTAAAGAACCCCAGTTGTTCTAGATTTTTTTCCGTCGGGAAAAATACAACGTCGTGTGACGAATCCGATTCCAAGGAAAGTGTGTGTAAGGCAATTAATTAAAAAAAATGTTTTATCGGAATTAAATCGCGTCACGAACGATGACGACGCGACAGTTTTTGAAACCCGATTACATTCCGAGATAAACTCTCAAAAAAAGGGACTTTTTTCACGATAATTACGTTTTGATTAAATTATTAAGGGGCGATTTATCATCTATGACGAGTTTTAGGGTTGGTTTCCGTTTCGACCGAACCACCGATTTCATTGATAAAGTTTTTTTTTAACACGAAACTTAAGAAAAAAAATATTTTAAACTTTCAGAGGCCGAAGTGCATACGTGTGAATGTCAAACTGTACCTCAAAATATGCGTGACTGTGTTTTTTTTAAATTTATTAAAAGAGGTTAATCAAACTAGGAAACTAACATTTTAATATACCCAGCTGGCGTGCGGAAAAGCAGTATTTTAATTTTTTTTCTCCCCCTCAAGGCTTTCGCCAAAACCCCATGAAGTTTAGGCAAATTTAAAATTTTATCAAAATGATTAATATTCTTGTGACCCAAAAAAAAGCTTAGGACCAAAATAAGAAGAAAAAAATTTTTTAAAGATTTATTTTTTAATTTGAACTGATGAATTTGGTGATGTCATCTTTCGGCTTAGGTTTGACGTAGTTTTTAATTGATGACCACGTTTTTTCCCACCATTTTTGAGGACTTTCTTCACTTTGATTTGCCACTCGAGTTTTCCGCCGTCTTGAGCTGTACCGGTGACGACGCCGTAATTTTCCGGCTGGATGTCATTATGGTGACTCAATTTTCCATCTTCGAATTTTATGCACGCAAATCTAACCTATATTCAGATTTTAAAATGATGTTTTCAATTTTTTTTTGTTTAACCTGAAGAAGATCGCCAACATTCCAAAGGGCGCAGGATTCAATCACTTTTCTTGATGTATCCAAAACAAGATGGTAGACGTTAATACACTGTTGAACCCGGGTAGAGATTCAACTGGCCAGCACGATGGACCAGCTTAAAAAAATTATTATTTAAAACTAAAAAGAAAAATTTCATACTCGCAAGTTCGGTTTCATGTTTTGATTTTCCATCCACATAAAAACCAATTTTTCCTTGTGTTTTCTCCAAATCCAAAACAGTTTTCATACAAACTAAAAATTGTTTAAATAATCAGTTTTCTTAAAAATTATTATACTTTTATGTTTGAAAGAGCTTATTCCGATTTTGACGCAGCAAGCAGCTTCGTTGTCCTCGAACATGCATTGTGGGTCTTGGACGGGCTGATCGCACAAAACGGCGCCGGAGAAAAAGGCCAATATTAGAAACGCCAACATCTTCAACTTGACTTTGAAAAATAGTTTCAACTAAAAAAATGGCTTACCTTGCTACTTCAGATTCTTTTTAAAATCTGAACCAATAAAGGCGTTTTTTAATATTTAAATTCAAAAACACTTGTTTAAACAATTCATTTAATTGATACTATTTGATTTATGATTATTAATTAGTCTTTGAAAGGGTTAAAAATCCCAAAAAACTCAATTTTTAAAAATCCAGAAGCAGAGGAAAATCCTCCGCGGGTGGAAGCGGATCTTCCTTAAAGCCTCTGGAAGCAGAGGTCATGGGTTCGATTCCCATAATGCACCAGTCCCGGTTTTCAAGGTCACCGGAGCATGGAGAAACCTTCCGGCAATTTGGGGCATTAAGATATGTCCACGGGTTGTTAGGTGACGGAATCTTCTCAACCAAAAAAAGGAATTCCTTCTCAACTAAGAAATTAGTTATTTAAATTAAAGACTAACATTAAAAACTTATTTAAAACTATACAAAGCAAATTGATTTTTTTCTGAATAGACGGAAAGGAAATTCATTTTATGGAGGAACAACGCTATATCTAACCAGTGTGAAGGAAGGTGCTTGCCCTGCCATCTGTTGATTAGCTTCCTTACTAAAAGCTTTAGATTTTCCTCCATCTATCTTGGAGATATCATTGTCCATTAGTACCCGGGATACCCAAGTTCTTCGCGATTATCATGTGTTTGTTGCATCCTATTTAACTTTCAAGAAAGTTTTAGCTTCAACCAAAGGGCAGAAATTAAAGAAATGCATCATAATTAGAGGAAAAAAGGTTGATTAATATCTGATCAGAGTGCGGAAAAAATGTTTCTATTTATGATTCGGTCCACACGCTTAGGAAGTAACGCTTTTTAAGATCAGAGAGAAGGGGAATATAAGATCTGAAGAGATCCTTTCTACGGAGTAAATTCGAATATGGAGCTGTTAAGTTCGTTAGTGTTCTGTGCTCTGTGTATAACCGTGAACTCCTTGATTGTGAAAGACGATGGTTCTTCAGCATTAAATCTTGAGCATTCATTCAACGATATTAACCTCGAAGGTGGATTTAAACCAATTCCACCTCAGAAGCACGATATCCATGAGACGGAACAATTGAAGACTGTGATCAAAACTGAGAAGGTACCAGTCCCCTATACAGTAACGGTTGAAAAAAAAGTCCCCGTTAAGATAGAAGTGCCGGTGGACAAGCCATATCCTGTCTATGTCCCTACCCCATATCATGTTTACATCGAGAAAAAAGTCCCTGTACAAGTCTCCGTGCCAGTCCCCCATCCCTACACGGTCGAAAAGCACATACCGTACCCGGTCAAAGTAAAAATCGATCGACCATATCCTGTACCATATCCGAAACCGTATCCAGTCTTCGTGGAAAAAAAGGTACCTTACACGGTGGAACGTCGGGTCCCGCTGCCAATTGAAGTTCCCGTCGAAAAGCCATATCCGGTACCAGTCGCTGTGGAGAAGATGATTCGATACCCGGTCGAAAAACCTATCCCGGTCCCTGTCAAAATTGCTTTTATTCGTCACATTCCTGTCCCAGTGGATCAACCTGTACCTTACCCAGTGGACAAACTCGTGCCTTATAATGTTGAAAAATTTGTCCCAGTCCCGTCAAAGTTGCTTCCAAAGTACCAGTTGAAGTCCCTTATGGCCCTCATTAAAAATGTTAACTATTAAAAAATGTTTGATCTCTAAAAATAGATTTGTAAATAAATTTTATTTTTTCTGAAATTTTTATTTTCTTTGTCATCTTTCCTTTAGATTTTTCTTAAGTTTTTTCACGCGTGAGAGCAACTTTCTTCTCACACGGAGTGACGGCCATTCTTCCATGTCGTTTCGTTTACAAAACATGCCTTTCATTAAAGAGCTCAAAAGAAACTTCCAGAGTTTAGAAAATCTGCATATCAAGTTTTTAGAAAACGGTTATATACAACAAAGATAATGAAGTGGAAATCGACTTCTTCGTACAAAGTAAAACCATTTTTACCAACTTGAAAAGAGCATTTTTCAGCCTTTTGGCGGGAAAAAAGCCTTTCAAAGAAGTTGAGGGCGTTTTCCTGGGCCTTCTGGCAAAGAAGCAACAAAAATTTTTCCGTTTTTCTCAATTTTTCAATACAGAAAACTACTTTTTCATGCGGTTTTTTTTCCCTTAATATCGGTTCTTTTGGCTACTCAGAAACCCCCATTTTACCAGATTTTCGATCGTACTCCTCCATTTTTCTGCCAAGAGAAACACTTTTGTTCTAAATTTTAAGAGTTTTTCTTTAATTTTTGGCCAGAAAACAACATTTTGTTTAATTTTTGAGTTTTTTTTCTATTTTTCTATAAAGAAATCCTCTTTTTTTATGCTATTCTTGAGTGTTTTCTAAGTTTTTGTCCACTAACCTTCCATTATTTTCTCAGTTTGCTGGCCCCAAAACCCCATTATTCCATATTTATGGTTGTTTCCCTCAATTTTTTGGCCAAGAAGCCATTTTTCCCAAATTGTCATCAGTTTTTTTGGGGCGGAAAATACCGTCTATGTTTGACTTAAAGTGTTTTTTTGAGAACAAGTTTTTCCGGCGTTTTCTAAGTTACTTTGGTAGGATAACTTAATTTTTGTGAAAACCTTCTTTTCCTCGTTTCATGAGGCCCAAATTCAAAAATTACACAATATCGTAATAACGTACTAGAAGACCCCATTAGGAAATTTTTTGTTACCATTTTAGAGTTCAACGAACAACGAGTTCTATAATTAAAAAAAATCGAAAGCCTGTAATTTGTCTCTTTGTTTATGATTAACCTGGTTTCTTAACTTTTTGGAAAAACCGAAATTATTAATTAGGTCATAGAATTCTGCATTCAATAGAACAATAACATTGAAAAACATGTTTGATTGGCAACAAAATACATTGGAAGCACCCTTCAATATTTGATAGATTTTTAAAAAATTAATTATGAGAATAAAGGTTTGAAATTTTCTAAAAAGTATTTTGGAAATTTTTCTGCCTTTTCTGGTACGTCGGCGGTTGGACGTTTAATGTGGCGAAGACTTGGATGAGATGTTCGAAGGCGTTCTCATGTTCTTTGAAAGTCAAATTTTCCGTTTCTTCTTCTCGTTCATCGTTTTTCACAAAGTCAAATTCTGCCATATTGTTTATAAGTTTGAAAGATCCCGGATCGCTCAGGTTTCCTTCAAGAAGATGAACCAATTTCGGGATTTCTGGCCACTTCTCGTTGATGTCATTTCGTTCTTCCGAGAAAACCTTACTGTCTCGAGATCCTGGAGAAAAATCAATTTTTGGTTTGTTTTTTCGAGGGATTCCTTGGGATTTTTCGAAGTACAACGGTTGAGGAACGGGAGAAGTCCATTCAAATTTCATCGGGTAAGGAAGGTTTTTGTCGACTTTAGGCTTGGGGTGGAAACTAGAACTTTTCTATCGAAAACCACCGCATATGGTTTCGAAAAGTAAATCGGGTAAAATTTTTCAACTTTAATAGGAACCTTTTTTTCAACGGTGAACGAGGAGACTTTTCTTGTGATAGCCATGTCGCTTTTCCAAGGTGAATTCACATTATCACTTTTCATCCAACTTCTTAATACTTCAAATCCAAAACCTTCGCAACGAACGGACAAAAAAATCAAGCAAAACGGTAACACCCGAAACATGATTGAAACTAAATATTTTCCTCCGCCTTTATCTTTTATAAACATTTTCACCCTCCTCAAATTGTTCCGTCCAATCATTTTCTTCTAACCAAAGAATTTTATCACGTTTTTCTCTTTCAAAGAAGAAGATAATAAAAGGAAAGTGCTTTTAAGGCAGATTTCTATTGTACTTGGGGCAGTCATCAGAATGATGTTGCGGATGACCTAGAGTGTAGAATTAGATCAGCTGGATGATATAGTCAGGATATTTTTTGACAAAAAAGATAATTTTATCAAAAAATCATGCATTTATAGATTTGAAAATTGAGAAGTTATTTTTTAAAAAATTAGAAAGAATGATAAAAAAAATTCAATTTTGTTTGGGGAAAGTCAATCTGAAATGGAAAGTCCTTCCGCGAATTTATTATTTTTTTCTGATATAAAATTAAAATTCAATTGAAATAATAAATAAAAATAAAGAAAGTGTGATAATTGACAAAAAAACAGTCGTCAGTTTACAGACCAAAAGAAAGAACCATGAACAGGAAGGTCCATCATATTCTTTCTTCAGATTTGCAGACTATTTTGTCTATTTTATTTTTTTATTAAATAAATATGTACATTGGTTCCATATATTTACATAATGTATTCACTAAATTATTTTAGTTTATCGTAAATTATGTTTGAGTTTCGTTTTTTCTGTTTTTACTTCTATTTTTGGCGTTTGTTGGCTTCGGAGTTGTAGTTGAAGAGACTTGTCTTTTGTTTTCGATTCGATGATCATCTTGTTCTTCGCTTTCATCTTCTGGAGTGATGGCTTCTTGTTCTTGATTGGATGAAGAATGCGGCGGATAATTCTCTTCTGTGCCTTCATAGTTTGTATTTTCGTAGTTTCTTTGGATGTCTTGTTGAAATTGATTTTCGTCAAGTTGGAAGAGAAGTCCTTGCTCTCTTAAATGATTGAGATGCGAAATCGAAACTAGAACGGGAAAACCTTTTGGGTAACGAACAGGATAAGGGATCTCATAAGGCTGTTTGACCGGGTAAGGCGCCGGGTATGGCACAGGGCGTTCTACTGGATATGGGACTTCTTTTTCAACTCTAAATGGTACAGGGTGAGGGACAAAGACAGGCCTCGGGTGATCAACCGGCACTTCGACGGGATACGGGACTTCCTTTTCGACCGGATACGGCACCTTTTTTTCCACCGGGACATGCACAGGGTATGGTCTATCAACAGGGATTTTTACCGGAACAGGGATTCTTTTTTCCACAGCATAAGGCACCTTTTTTTCAACATAAACTGGATATGGTTGATCAACATGAACCGGGTATGGTCGGTTAACAGGTACTTTGACAGGAACCGGAATTTTCTTTTCTACAGTGTATGGTTGAGGCACGGGTACTTTAACTTCGTAGGGGATTCTTTTTTCGATGTAGACTGGGTAAGGACGCGGTACGTAAACTGGGTATGGCTTGTCGACCGGCACTTCGATTTTAAACGGAACTTTTGTCTCCACATTCACAGGATACGGAACGTGAATTTTTTTCGTCTGAGTTTTGACGTAAGGTTGGTTGTGCTGGTT
This sequence comes from Orius insidiosus, assembly GCA_014119065.1. Classification (NCBI taxonomy): domain Eukaryota; kingdom Metazoa; phylum Arthropoda; class Insecta; order Hemiptera; family Anthocoridae; genus Orius; species Orius insidiosus. Next base: position 110,675 of record JACGAQ010000490.1, read on the forward strand.
GTAGTCGCCCGAATACGGGATGTGATATGCATAACTACCGTATTCTGATAGACCTCTTTTCGAATTGAACGAATCAGACTTCTTTTGAGCCTTTTCACCTGCCACAGCCCACAGAACACACAAAAGCACAAACAGGGACCGCATACTCGAAAAAGTGAACACGATAGTTTTCACTTTCCTGGCTTTATACACAAAAACCCCACCCCAAAAAAAAACTCTCATTCATATTTCCCTCCAATTACGTAAGATGAAGCTATTACTTTTCCGGTGACATTACTTTACGGGACATGAGTGTTACGTCCGTTATAATTGGATCAAGTGAGATTTTTTTATAATGAGCACTGGAGAAAAATATTATTTTGTAAGGGGGTCCCATTCTTTTCATTTTCGTGGCGAAAGAAAGGAAGAAGAGATTTCTCTCGGAATTTGGAATACGTAATTGATAATCAGATCTAAAAGGTAAATCCTCTACCGCACTGTGGTCTGGGTTTGAGGGATAAGTAGATATTATTTAGATATGGGAATATCTAAATAATCTCTACTTATCTTTTTCTTTATTGATTTTTGAAAATCGACTTCCGCAAAAATTGCGCACTGGTATTTTAGAGAATAAGTCAGGCGAGAGATAAAAAATCTGTCGCCAAGCTCTAACCCTCATGACATGGAAATATGTAGGTAAAATACTTGTTTGAAGAGCTTCCTACTAAAACTTCCTTAAAGAGAAATAACTATATAGGAGGGGGAAGTATAACGGAGGGGGAAGTAAAACGGAGGGGGAAGTATTAGGGAGGGAAGTATAATTGAGGAGGAAGTTTTTCTTTTTAGAAAAATTTTTTAAGTTTTTTTTTTGTCAAAAAATTTCTTAGTTTTTTTTTGTCAAAAAAATTTCTTAGTTTTTTTTTCTCAAAAATTTTCTAAGTTTTTTTTTGAAAAATTTTCCGGGTTTTCTTTTTTAAATGTGCACTTTTTTTTGTTGAAAATTTTTCCAAGTTATTTTTTTTTTTTTTTTTTATAAGTTCAAGGTAGAAATAATGGACTCTTTGGCCTACGGATGTGCCTCTCTTAATGGGTAGAAGTTCGAAATTTCTCCCTAATAAAAAAAATAATAATTAAAAAGTGGCAATTTTTTTACACCAAAAATTTTTATTATATTATAAATATTATTTAGAATATTATAAATATTTAAAAATAGCTTGATTTATAGCTTATTCTACGATAACATAACGGTTTTGCTTGATTTCTAGCTAATTATATGATAAAATAACGGTTAAGCTTGATCTAAGATAAAATAATGGTTTAGCTTGATTTATAGCTGATTCTACGATAAGATTTCTAGCTAATTCTACGATAAAATAACGATTAAGCTTGATTCATGGTTAATTCTACGATAAAATAATGGTTTAGCTTGATTTCTAGCTCATTAAACGATAAAATAATGGATTAGCTAGATTTCTAGCTAATTCTACGATAAAATACATAATGGTTTAGCTTGATTTATAGCTTATTCTACGATAAAATAAAGGTTTTGCTTGATTTCTAGCTAATTCTACGATAAAATAACGGTTAACCTTGATCTAAGATAAAATAATGGTTTAGCTTGATTTCTAGCTGATTCTACGATAAGATTTCTGGCTAATTCTACGATAAAATAACGGTTAAGCTTGATTTATAGCTTATTCTACGATTAAAAAATGGTTTTGATTGATTGATAGCTAATTCTACGATAAGATTTCTAGCTAATTCTACGATAGAATAATGGTTTAGCTTGATTTCTAGCTCATTAAACGATAAAATAATGGATTAGCTAGATTTCTAGCTAATTCTATGATAAAATAATGGTTTTGCTTGATTTCTAGCTAATTCTACGATAAAATAATGATTTAGCTTGATATTTATAATATTTTTATTTTTAAAAAATATAAGGAGTAATTGATGAAAATTTGGTGAAAATCGGACCAACGCTTCGGCCGCAGCGAATTTTTTAAAATTTCAAACAGCCATATCTCCGCCATTTTTCGAAATTCAAAAATCGCCCTCGTTACATTCTTTTTCACCGACTAATGAAAATTTGGTGAAAATCGGTTGAAAACTGTGGCCCTAAAGTGTTCCGGAAAAAATGCTACGGCCGGCCGGAACCACAGACAAAGTTGAGATCGGTGTAGATCCATGTTCGAATTTATCCTACGGGGTCTGGAAGACCCTTCCCCAAAAACCCGGCGTGGAGGGTATCACAATAACTTCTTTAAGGAAGTTAAAAAGTTAAGTAATTTTTTCGTCATATGACATCCCGCCAAGCAAAACCTAACGGAAGAGGCTTCACGGGGACTACTTTGAGTTGTTATGAGGACTTCGAGAAACCCCTTTTTCAGCCTTCTCGACCTGAACGAATGCGCTGGGACACCAAGAAAGTCAAATCGAATATTCTTTTTATTTTAAAAGGTACTTCATTTTCTCGCTATAAATATTTCAAATATTACAAAAGTACAAATTAGTCAAACTTTTTACAAAATAACTTTTTAATATAAAATGATAAAAATTTATTTATTTGTGTCCAAGCTTACTTCAGTGTATTGGTTGAATTTTAAAGGCCTTCTCGATGGAGGGTGGTCATAACTTAATTCCGACAGTTCTTTAAAAAGAAGAAAATTATTGGTTGGAAAAATAACTTCGGGAGGTACCTCTATTGATTCTTTCGGCGTAATGATTGGTAAAAGTTGGACAAAAAAATGTAGCGGCTTCCATCAACTCGGGTCCTCCTGGGGGAAAACAAAATCATTCATATTTTCGACGAAAATTATTGAGACGGCCTTACCATTGAGAGGGTAGACGGTTTCATACATAAGCGGGCTTACTGTTTCGCTTTGAGTGCTGTAAGCGACGATGGAACTTCCCGGAGAGACGCTTTCGTTTCGCTTTATTTTATTCGCCCTTATCCAAAACAAAGTGACCAATGTTAAAAGCATGAGAATGCTAACTCCTACGATGATTATAAGGTTCGAATAGAACGTAAAGTCTTTCTCTTTTCCGGCTGTAATTTCCTGAGGTGCGTAACGCGTTATCGGCCTCGTCATGTTGATCATGTTCGCTTCAATTGAGCCCTTTTTGTGGTTTCGTTCCTCTTTCATGTTCCGCGAAGTTTCCGTAAAGGCGGTTTGCATAAGGTTGATGTCGTTGGACTCGTTATCGAAAGCTTCGGTCGGCTTGACAGAGTCGAAAAGAGTCGTTTTCAATGATTTCATTGCTTCTTTTATTTTGGCTTTTTCTCGGGCATGTGAGTACCACGTGTGAGAAGGGCGATACGGCGTCGTTGATTCAGTCGTCATCTCTTTTTCTGTCATTTTCTGCTCCTCTAACTCACTTTTTGAGTTCTTCGGATACTTGGCTGGCTTTAAAATTTTGTAATCCGTCGATGCTGTTCCGAGTGTCTCTTGAGGAGGAGTTGTCACATCGTAGGCTTTTGGCTTAACTTTTTTCTGGTATTTCTCCTTATGTTTCAACTGTTTACTAAAGCTCGACATTTCTGCCGAAGTCTCCTTTTCCTCAAGCGTCGTCGCCACTGTTGCCAACTCTATCAATGAATCCCTGTCCGACTTTTTAATCGGTTTTTCGACGTCTCCGTATTTTTCTAAAGGTCTTTCAGTTTTGTTTATGTCAATAGGAGGTAAAGATCTTATGGGTGAAGAAGTCGTTTTTAGGTTCAGACCAGTTTCAAATATTTCCCACAATCTTCTACTATTGTCTATATAAGTTTCCTTGGATTTTTGAGTTGTCATTTTATCTTCGGTAGGTGGACGAGCCGTTATTGAGTTATCTCCATTTGAAATTTCGAACGTTTTAAAAGGTTGAAGAAAATCTAAAGGTGATTTAGTGAACTGTGAGGTTTCGATAGTGATCGGAGTAGACGTGGAAGTCGATGTTGTTGGCACTGTCTTAACATTTTGGACTGTAGTAGACGTTGAAAACGTAGTTGGTGGCTTGTGAGTTCGAGTATGATGAGGGAAAGGCACCATCGGTGCAAAATGATGAACACCTTCATCAATTTTCGTGGTTTCTGTAGTCGAAGAAGTTGTAGGTTGTGAAGACTCTTCCTTTACGACCGATCTCTCCGTACCTTTTTCGGGCGAAGAAATATGCTTTTTACGATTCACTATCATTGGAGGCATATTCTCAAACGACTCTTCTCTCGTCGTCTTTGATTCAATCATTTCTTGTGGAGTATTCCGAGTGGTTTCAATCAAAGAGATTGTTGTAGGGACAAATTCCGTTGTTTCAGGCCAAGTTTTCTCAGTAACCTTAGTTTCCGGATTCACCCACGATTTCACAGTTGATTCTTTCCTAGTGGAATATTCAATAAGTGTGGTAAATATTTGGGGTTTTGGCCTTGTCGATAAATTAATTGATGTTGCTGTTGTTTCAGAAGTTGAAGGAGCCGCTGTAGTCATTGAGCGCGATGATGAATCCGAAGAGCTTTGAGATGCAAGTGTAGTCTTTTCGATTTCGGTTGTTAAAATAGGCTCCGTGATTCTTTTTCTCTCGAATTCAGGCGAATCAGAGGTTGTTTTTGAGTAAAAGATTCTTTGTGATGTAGTTACTGGAGACGTTAAAACTGTCACGGGAGTACTTGCTGTAGAAATCGTTTGTGGCTCGGTAAAAAATCTGTACGGCCTTGTATATTCTGTTGTCCTAACAATTGAAGAAATAGATTTTGAAGATTCCGAGGTCATCGTAGGCGATTTCTCTGTTGTAGTTGAAGACGGAGATAGCGAAATCGATTGGGTTTGAGGAGTTGAATAAGTAGTGGGAAGTGTGCTCGCTTCGGTTGTGCTCGCTTGAGTCGTACTCGTCATTGTGCTCGCCAAAGATGACGTTGTGCTCTCCTCTTTGGTGGTTGCTTCAGTTGTCTGAACTTGGGACGATTCTGGTGTAAGCATTGTTGTAGGCTTTCTATAAATCGAAGATATTGTTGCACGGGTTGTAGGAGTTGTCGGCTCCGTCGCAATAGTAGTAGCGGCAGCAGAAGGAGTGGTTGACATCGTAGTTGTCGAAGGCTTTGTAGCCTCCGCAGTCGTCGAAGGCGTTGTAGCCTCCGTAGTCGTCGAAGGCGTTGTAGCCTCCGTAGTCGTCGAAGGCGTTGTAGCCTTCGTAGTCGTCGAAGGCGTTGTAGCCTCCGTAGTCGTCCAAGTCGTCGCCGCAGTAGTTGTCGAGGGCGATGTAGTCACCGTCGTCGAAGGCATTGTGGCCAAAATTGTTGTTGACGGAGTTGTCGTAGTTGTTGTTGTCGTTGTTGTCGAAGGAGTTGTAGTAGATGTGGTCGTCGTTGTTGTAGTAGATGTGGTCGTAGTCGTTGTGGTAGGCGCTGTTCTTCTTTCCGTAGTCATCACTTCCTTAACCGTGGTCGTCGAAACTGTCGAAGGCTCCTCGTCAGAAACGGTCGTTCTTCGAATTTTCGAAGGTCTATCATCTATCATGCAGTCTCCAGTTAAATGATGGCACGTATATCCAGTTGGACAATCGCACTCCTTCAAGCAATGCTCGCCCCAAAATCCTCTTTCACACGCTACAAATAACTGGTTAAAACCTTATCTCTTTTACGTGGTTCTTACGTTCGTTGCAGTACAATCCAGTATATCCGGGTGTGCAGTAGCAATGATTGGTTCTGTTGCAGTGCATAAAAGGGCATTCCGTTTGCGGGGGGCAAGCAGGTACACATTTATAATCAATTTCGACGTATCCTTTACAGCAAACAGTGATCGTCCTATTATGCATTTCTGTCTGTAACAAAGCTAAATTTTTAAAAAAATCCTTGACAACTAAATAAAATAAGCCCTACATGAATTTTGACTCTATCTTGAAGTTGGACAGTGTACTTCGAACATCTCGGTGGCACTTTTAGACACCAGGTGTACGTCCTATACGTCACCGGTTCGGTTACGTTTACTCGTACGGTAACAGGATGCCTGAAGAATAAGGTAACAAAAACTAAGATAACTAAACTACGTACTTTACAACTCCTGTACAAGTGTGATTCCCAGTCGGCGTTGCTTGTATGACCCATATCAACGTACTTACTACAACTGTATAGAGCAGCATTCCGAACCAGCATCCTATTCCTACGTTTTACATTGATAGATTTTCCTAGCTAGAAATTCACAAATGACAATTTTCTAGTTAAAACGTTGATTACTGAGAAATGTTTGCGGTGAACGAGATTATTCGTTATATAATTAAAACTGGACAGCGGAAAATATTATTTAATAATAAATTAATAACTCTCCTTTGAGCGCATTTCTCATAACGTTTCCCAAAATCACAACGCATGTAAACACCTCAAACAGCTCTCATTTTACAGATTCAAAAGAAATAATTTTTATGCATGATGGACTTACAAAAAATCGTTCGGCGTAATCTCACTTGGACAGAAGCACTGGGATTTAAATTGTGACTGAGGCAAGGGGTTCCATATCCGCTGTCTATAATGGAGTAATTGGCTCCTTCTGGATATCAGACGTTTGCTGCGGGTGGGGGACATCGAAGGGCGGTAAAGGCACAAACAATCCGACTAATCATTTATATCCGTGCAGGAAACAGCATCGAGTAACTAATTGTCGACCCGCTCAAATGTACGAGGGGTGAAATAAAAATTAATTTAAGTTTCGAAAACAGAATTTTCGTGGTGGGAATCTTGAAATCTTTTTATTCATCACGTAGCCGCTCAAATGCTTAATAACGTATTATATGAGATTAAGTTATTCTCTAAACTGGTCGATTGACGTAGGATGAAGGGGAGACGTTTGGCACCAGATTAAAAAGGAAGAAGTGATTTTACACCTCAGGCTTCAACTCCCTTCACCGAATGAATTCACGTCTTTCAAGTATAATCCATCTATTTGGCGGAAAGCAGACCAATCAATGAGAAAGGGAAAAAAGCCAATGAAGTCGCTTCTATCAGTCGGAGATGTAGATTGCTTGGTCGGCGATATGGCTGATACTGGCGAAACTATTTGTCAAGCTGTAGTTTTTTGCAGTTTTGTGTAGTTTTTGTTACCGAAGATTTGGCGGAAAACAGGCGGTATTTATCAAAGAGGTAGCCGGACTTTTGTCGCTCTGGAATCCTTGGAAATAAACGTTTTTCAGCAACTTGACAAATAGTTCCACAAGTATCAGTCATATCGCCGAATGATAGAAGCGACTTCATTGACTTTCTTCCCTTTCTTATTGAATTGGCGCGACTAGTTTAGTTTCAGCGGCCGCTGAGAAGGCGAAGCGTAAAGGCCCGTTGTTGCGACACACAAGCAACGAGTTAGAAGCGACTTCATTGACTTTCTTCCCTTTCTTATTGATTCAACGATTGGCGCGATTAGTTTAGTTTCAGCGACCACTGAGAAGGCGAAGCGTAAAGGCCCGTTGTTGCGACACACAAGCAACTAGTTTCGCAGAAATTGGTCTGCTGACTGGTCACTGCAAACTCCGCAAACACCTTCAAAGGTTGGGAGTGACAGAGGACAGTACCTGCCGCTTCTGTTTGGAGGAGGAGGAGACGGCAGAGCACGTCCTCTGTTATTGCGAAGGTCTGGCACGGCTGAGGTTCATGGACATAGGGGAAGAAAAACCAAGTCCATCGAACTCCACAAGGAGACCCCTGTCCAGCCTCTGGAGGCTAATCAAGAGCCTGGGGCTTGACGGGGAGCTCTGATCTGTATACAAGGGCGCACAATAGACCCACTAGGGGTCGGAGTGTACATGGCCCTGAATAACTTAATCTTAAATCTTATCTTCGCAGAAATTGGCACCAGGATCTTGCGTCGAGCGTAGGGGAAGCAGGGATAAAGAGATAACCGCAGTATTACGAGAAGCCGAATTTTACAACTTTACAAGCGTTTATCATCGTTTACTTCACTTGACAATGAGAACGTCCTCTCCTCGCCAATTTCCACTCATATTTCCAAATAGGAGAATTTACTGCGACTTTTCCAATTTCATACTTAGAATCTCAGTGCAGGAAATATTAATCTTTTGGGGAGTGATTTTACAAGACCAATTTGAAACCGAGCAACGCATCCTGTTTTCGCATCAATTTTCTTTTTTAAGGGAATTTCTTCCCCTCTCTTCGAATTTCTCGCCTTAAAGGTTTTAAAATAAAATAGATATCATATCAAAAATTTAATAGTGAAAATCAGTGCATGATAACGACTAGTACAAGCAATACCAACAGAATACGTGTCCATAAATTTAGGAAATAAAAAACAAATCATAAATGCAAAATATATCCTCTTTTTTTCAGGTCCAATTATACTCCATAAAAGTAATGCTTTAGGCCTTCATTCACCAAAGCGCCGGAATAGGAGAGCATCTTGCAGTTGAGAAAGGACAAAATCATTAAAAACGTGATTATCGTCATATCTAAGTACGAGATAAGGAAGTATAGAAACACAATATTTGAGGAAGAAAAGGGTTTTTTTAACATACAATTGAGGCGCTCAGGGTACGAAGGGCGAACTCGACATCGGAGAAATTTTTTTAACTTCCTTAAAGAAGTTATTGTGATACCCTCGACGTCGGGTTTTTTGGGAAGGGTCTTCCGGATTTTTTTCATTTTCAGATTCTAGACCTCTTGGTGAATACACCCATATAAATTTTATGTTGAGTTCGCCATTTTTTCCCCTTTAAATACGTAAAAACCGAAACTTTAAAAGTCGAATATCTCGAAACTACGTTTTGTCGAGTTCGCCCTTCGTACCAATTGAAATGACTGTAAAACTTGAATTTTGAGGATAAAAAAAGGCGTGAATTAAGTTGAATGGTTTTCTATCGAACAATGACCCAGTCGCAGACCGGAGGATTAATAAATTGGGCACGTCTCAATTTACAATTACTGTCACAAACCCATTTTTACAATCATAAAACAAGAGGGAAGTCAAAATTTAGTAAACGAGAAAAGGAAGTTGTTGCACAATTTAAGTCAATTATATTTAAATCTTCTGTTTATTGTGATTTCATTAAAAAGGGAATTTTAAATCGGAAGAACGAAATGAAAAAAAAATCTATCTAAACTGGGGACGGACGATCGGCACCACAGACAATCTCATGGCAAAGGGGGTTCTACGAGTTTAATTCTTCTTGGGCTTCTCAAATTTCATTTAGGGAAGATATTAAAAGAGGGGAAGGAGATTAAAGATTATGCTTGACCAATGGAATAAGCGGCTAATCCGCGTTATTACAACTTTTCAGAAAATAACCTCAAAATAATGAACCACCTCCGGCTAGTGGCATTTATGTCCGAAAATGTTAGAAAATAACCTGTTTGTTTAGAAATCAAATTCAATCAGAATCTATGAACAAATCAGAACTATTACATCCAGCTGATCAAAACACTTTAATTTTGGTTAACCTTCCTCGCAACATCAATGTTTCATTGCAAATGACAGATTACAGTAATTGTCATTTCGATTATAAAAACCGTTTATTAAGGGTGCTACAACAAATTTATTTTGAGAAAGACAAAAATGGTACTGCCATAACTTTCAGGAAGACGCATTTTCAAATAACCGTCCATCAAGGGAATCACAAAAACTTTCTTTTGAGGAAGTCAAAAATGGCATTTACGAGAAGAAAAACCGTCTTTCAAGGGTATTACAATAACTTTCTGGAAGACCCATTTTCGAAAACGGTCTATCAAGGGTATTGCAATAGCTTTCTGGAAGACCCATTTTCAAAAACCGTCTATGAAGGGTATAACAATAACTTAAGACCCATTTTCAAAAACCGTCTATCAGGGGTAATACAATAACTTTCTGGAAGACCCATTTTCAAAAACCGTCTATCAAGGGTTTTACAATAACTTTCTGGAAGACCCATTTTCAAAAACCGTCTATCAAGGGGTATTACAATAACTTTCTGCAAGACCCATTTTCAAAAACCGTCTATCAAATGCATTACAATAACTTTCAGGAAGACCCATTTTCGAAAACGGTCTATCAAGGGTATTGCAATAGCTTTCTGCAAGACCCATTTTCAAAAACCGTCTATGAAGGGTATAACAATAACTTAAGACCCATTTTCAAAAACCGACTATCAGGGGTAATACAATAACTTTCTGGAAGACCCATTTTCAAAAACCGTCTATCAAGGGTTTTACAATTACTTTCTGGAAGACCCATTTTCAAAAACCGTCTATCAGGGGTATTACAATAACTTTCTGCAAGACCCATTTTCAAAAACCGTCTATCAAATGCATTACAATAACTTTCAGGAAGACCCATTTTCAAAAACCGTCTATCAAGGGTATTGCAATAACTTTCTGGAAGACCCATTTTCAAAAACCGTCTATCAAGGGTATTGCAATAACTTTCTGGAAGACCCATTTTCAAAAATTGTCTATCAAAGGTACCACAATAACTTTCTGCAAGACCCATTTTCAAAAACCGTCTATCAAATGTATTACAGTAACTTTCTGGAAGACCCATTTTCAAAAACTGTCAATAAAGGGTATTACAATAACTTTCTGGAAGACCCATTTTCAAAAACCGTATATCAAGGGGAATTACAATAACTTTCTGGAAGACCCATTTTCAAAAACTGTCTATCAAGTGTATTACAATAACTTACTGTAAGACCCATTTTTAAAAACCGTCTATCAAGGGTTTTACAATAACTTTCTGGAAGACCCATTATCAAAAACCGTCTATCAAATGTATTACAGTAACTTTCTGGAAGACCCATTTTCAAAAACTGTCAATAAAGGGTATTACAATAACTTTCTGGAAGACCCATTTTCAAAAACCGTATACCAAGGGTATAACAACCGCTTTCTTTTGATCAAGCAAAAAATGCTCTTTGTTAGGAGGCATTTACACGACGAAAAAGGCTAAAAATGACAAAAATCAAGATAAGATCAATCTAAAGGACCAAATCAAAATTACACTGCCCCACCTAATTTTGACAATCCCAAAGGCCTTGAAAAAAGAAAATCAGCAAGAAGAATACTATCTGCTGATAATATCAAAATAGAACAAAATTATAAGCAATAATAAAAGTTTTTAAATAATAAAAGGATACTGCAGAATACACGCTCCCATTTTTCGACCATGTAGAGTTCAGTGACCATCAAATATCTGAAATACCAATAAGAAATAAAGTCCGCAATAGCAGTCACCGGATTTTTAATCATCTTGAATTTTTCTTTAAACTAAACAGTTAATAAAACGAAAAAAATAAACTTTTAAAACTGTTTCTGGAGCACCGAAGGTTACACAAAGGCTTCCAAAGGTTTACTTTGCTGTTACCGAACTGTCTAGTGTTGTGCAAGGTTCAGAAGTAAAGATTTTTATCCAAAATGTTGAATTTTCGAAATCTACTCAGTGTCAGAGGAGCGAAATGTTTGAAATTGAATCAAAATTGTCTGATTAAGTTCTTTTCGACAGCACCGGAACGTTAGTATAATTAATTAAAAAGAAGTTAAAGTTGATATTTTGTAATTTTTTAGCGAGTACTGACTCGAAGGCCAACCTCATTGCTAGCATAAATGGAAGGCCGCTTTACATGGATGCGCAAGCAACCACGCCAATGGTAAAAACTAATTTTTCTAAAGAGAAGTTAATCTCTGCGGTTTTCGGGAGGTCTTCCATAGCCCATAGCAAGAAACTGATTAGTCAGATTGTTAGTGGTGCCGGCAGGCCGTCCGTTTGCCAGCTTTGCTGAAACATCGCATGACAGCAATTTTCAATCCTTTTGTAGTTCATAAAAATGGAGACAGCTTTTTTTTGAAATCCCATATAATGGTGTATTTGAGAAAAGCCGAGAATAAAGATCGAAATTGCATAAAATGGGTGTTCCTAGACTATAAACAATGAAAAACGCCCTAAAATGGGTGTATCATAGACTATAAATATATGGAAACGCCTAAAATTCTGCATTAATGGTGTTTTTTGTGAAGTAATCGATGAAAACCTATATATTTCTTAGACTCTAAACATAGGAAAACACCCTAAACTGAGTGTTTTATAGACAAGAAATATATGCAAACGTCTAAAATTCTGCATTAATGGTGTTTTTTGTGAAGTAGTCAATGAAAACACTATAAAAACCTGTAAAATTTATATTTCTTAGACTCTAAACATAGGAAAACACACTAAAATGGGTGTTTCATAGACTAGAAATATATGGAAACGCCTAAAACTCTGCGTTAATGGTGTTTTTTGTGAAGTAGTCGATGAAAACACTATAAAAACCTGTAAAATTTATATTTATTAGACTCCAAACATAAGAAAACGCCCTAAAATGGGTGTTTCATAGACTAGGAATACATGGAAACGCCTAAAACTCTGCATTAATGGTGTTTTTTGTGAAGTAGTCAATGAAAACACTATAAAAACCTGTAAAATTTATATTTATTAGACTCCAAACATAAGAAAACGCCCTAAAATGGGTGTTTCATAGACTAGGAATACATGGAAACGCCTGAAACTCTGCATTAATGGTGTTTTTTGTGAAGTAGTCAATGAAAACACCATAAAAACCTTAAAAATTTATATTTCTTAGACTATAAACATAGGAAAACGCCCTAAAATGGGTATTTCATAGACTAGAAATATATGGAAACGCCTAAAACTCTGCGTTAATGGTGTTTTTTGTGAAGTAGTCGATGAAAACACTATAAAAACCTTTAAAATTTATATTTCTTAGACTCTAAACATAGGAAAACGCCCTAAAATGGGTGTTTCATAGACTACAAATATATGGAAACGCCTAAAATTCTGCATTAATGGTGTTTTTTGTGAAGTAATCGATGAAAACCTATATATTTCTTAGACTCTAAACATAGGAAAACACCCTAAACTGAGTGTTTTATAGACAAGAAATATATGCAAACGTCTAAAATTCTGCATTAATGGTGTTTTTTGTGAAGTAGTCAATGAAAACACTATAAAAACCTGTAAAATTTATATTTATTAGACTCCAAACATAGGAAAACGCCCTAAATGGGTGTTTCATACACTAGGAATACATGGAAACGCCTAAAACTCTGCATTAATGGTGTTTTTTGTGAAGTAATCGATGAAAACACCATAAAAACCTTAAAAATTTATATTTCTTAGACTATAAACATAGGAAAACGCCCTAAAATGGGTATTTCATAGACTAGAAATATATGGAAACGCCTAAAACTCTGCGTTAATGGTGTTTTTTGTGAAGTAGTCGATGAAAACACTATAAAAACCTTTAAAATTTATATTTCTTAGACTCTAAACATAGGAAAACGCCCTAAAATGGGTGTTTCATAGACTACAAATATATGGAAACGCCTAAAATTCTGCATTAATGGTGTTTTTTTGTGAAGTAGGCGATGAAAACACTACAAAAACCTGTAAAATTTATATTTCTTCGACTCTAAACATAGAAAAACGCCCTTAAATGGGTGTTTCATAGTCTAGAAATATATGGAAACGCCTAAAATTCTGCATTAATGGTGTTTTTTGTGAATTAGTCGATGAAAACACTATAAAATTTATATTTCTTCGACTCTAAACATAGGAAAACGCCCTTAAATGGGTGTTTCATAGTCTAGAAATATATGGAAACGCCCAAAATTCTGCATTAATAGTCGATGAAAACGGTATAAAAACCTGCAAATTTATATTTCTTAAACTATAAACATAGGAAAACGCTCTAAAATCTTGTTCATTTATTCTTTCGACTTGCAAAAAGATTAAAAAGTCTATAAACACCACAATAAAGAAGCAAAAATTTTAATTTTTAAATTATAGGATCCTCGAGTTTTGGACGCTATGCTTCCATACCTAACTTCGTTTTACGGAAATCCACATTCAAGGACTCACGCTTACGGTTGGGAAAGTGAAAAAGCTGTCGAAGACGCCAGAAAAGTAATTATTAACTAATTTATTTAATTAAATTAACAATAAATTTTAGCACATTGCCGATTTAATTGGTGCCGACCCTAAAGAAATAATTTTCACGTCCGGAGCGACAGAATCGAATAATATATCGGTTAAAGGAGTCGCTAGATTTTATTCTTCAAAAAAGAAACACGTTATAACTACCCAGACGGAACATAAATGCGTTTTGGATTCATGCAGAGCATTGGAAGGTGAAGGGTTTAGAGTGACTTATCTTCCTGTTCAGGAAAACGGAATAATCAGAATGTCTGACCTTGAGGAGGCGATTACGCCTGAAACATGCCTTGTATCGATCATGACGGTTAATAATGAAATTGGCGTAAAGCAGCCGATAAAAGAAATAGGGAAGCTTTGTCGATCGAAAAAAGTCTTCTTTCACACCGACGCTGCTCAGGCAATCGGCAAAATTCATGTCAACGTCGACGAAAATAATATCGACCTTATGTCCATAAGCGGACATAAACTTTATGGACCCAAAGGTATAAAAATCAAAAAGTTTTATGTCTTCTAATAATTATTTAGGCGTTGGAGCGCTTTATGTGAGGAGAAGGCCCAGAGTTAGACTTGAGCCTCTTCAAAGCGGTGGCGGTCAAGAAAGAGGAATGAGAAGTGGAACTGTCCCTACACCTCTCGTAGTAGGAATGGGTGAAGCATGCAGAATCGCCAAAGAAGAAATGGAGGTAAATTAATTTTATAAATTTTGTTTCTCATTTTCTTTTAGTACGACCACGCATGGATGGAAAAACTCTCTAAACATTTGATTGAAAAAATGAACAGCAATTTAACCCACGTTATCAGAAATGGCGATCCTGTACACACTTATCCTGGATGCGTCAATTTATCTTTTGCCTACGTTGAAGGTAAATTTTCAACAAAATGTCACAATACTAAGTTTCTTTTTAGGTGAATCTCTTCTTATGGCTTTAAAAGACGTTGCTCTTTCAAGCGGAAGTGCATGTACATCTGCTTCTCTGGAACCTTCTTACGTTCTTAGAGCAATCGGAGCTGATGAAGATCTTGCACATTCATCAATCAGGTTTGGATTAGGGCGTTTTACTACGATTGAAGAAGTCGATTACACGGCAGATAAATGCATTCAGCACGTCAAAAGGCTCAGAGAAATGAGGTCAGTATTTAGCTTGTATAAAATAAGAATTCTAATGTTTTTTTCAGCCCACTTTGGGAAATGGTTCAAGATGGAATCGACATAAAGACAATCCAATGGTCGCAGCATTAATTTTTCGTTGAAATTAATTTTTTTCCTTCACCAAATAAAAAATTTTTGTTATATTATTTTGTCGGATGTTATAAATATTGTTTTGTAGAAAATTACAATGTTTAAAAAATGAGTTCATTTTATATACTGTTTTGTTTGTAATGATAACTCTTGGCGTTGGTTAATAGCCACAAAACAAGAAAAGAACGCCCAAAAATTTGGTGAAGTTTCTTGTTCTTGGGCGATAACTGAAGAAAACTTTTTAAAAACAGAAGAAAACGTTCAAAAATAGGGTGTTCCGAGACCCCTATCTTCAAACCTGTAAAAATGGGCGTTTCTGGGCGACAAGAAAGGTGGGTTTTTGCCAAAAAAAACGCTTGTAAAATGGACTTTAGTGGCCGGAAACATAAGAAAACTTTCAAAAATTAAGTAAAAAAGGGTGTTCCAAACCTCTACCTTCAAACATGTAAAAATGGGCGTTTCTGGGCGACAAGTTAGGTGGGTTTTTGCCAAAAAAACGCTTTTAAAATGGACTTAAGTGGCCAGAAACAGAAGAAAACGTTCAAAAATCAAGTAAAAGTACTTGTTTGAAGAGCTTCCAACGAAAACTTCCTTAAAGAGAAGTAACAATATAGGAGGGGAAATTATAGCGGAGGGGGAAGTATATGGGAGGAAAAGTATAACAGAGGGGGCAGTATAAAGGAACAAAAGTATAAGGGAGGGGAAAGTTTTTTTTTTTTTTTCGAAAAATTTTCCAAGTTTGTTTTTTCGAAAAAATTTTTAAGATTTTTAAGAAAATTTTCGAAGTTTTTTTTGAAAAATTTTCCGAGTTTTTTTTAATTTTCGGGGTTTCTTATTTTTTTTTTTTTTTTTTTTTTTTTTGCGCTGTTTTTTTTTTTTTTTTTTGAAGAATTTTTTAAGTTTTTTTTTGAAAATTTTTGTAAGTGTCAAGGTAGAATAATAAGCTCTTTGGCCTACGGATGTGCCTCTCGTAAGGGGTAAAAGTATGAAATTTCTCCCTACTAAAAAAAAATAAATTTGAAAGTGGCAATTTTTTACATCAAAAATTCGTCAAAAATATAAGGAGTAATTGGTGAAATTGGACCAACGGTTCGGCCGCAGCGAATTTCTTAAAATTTTAAACAGACATATCTCCGCCATTTTTTGAAATTCAAAAATCACCCTCGTTAGTATCTTCTTTACCGACTAAAGAAATTTGGTGAACATCGGTTGAAAACTGGCCATAAAGTGTTCCGGAAAAAAAATGCTACGGACGGCCGGCCGGCACCACAGACAAAGTTGAGATCGGTGAAGATCAATATTCGATTTTACCCTCCACGGTCTGGAAGACCCTTCCCCAAAAACCCGACGTGGAGGGTATCACAATAACTTTAAAGAAGTTAATATTTTTAGCCAATTTCCAAATATGACAAAATAGGCGTTTCTGAGCACAGAAATTGAAAAAAAAAAAAGCCTTTTAACCCATTCAATCGGAGAGCGAGTAAAGGCGTTCTTCGAACCTTACCCATGACTGAGAGCGCTCCTCTACCCTTCGCCAGTGACTGACCGCGCTAAAACTCGCTCTTCTCCTGTACTTTTCTAAAGGCATTCTCCAGGTTGACAAACAAAACATACATTACAATTTATTATAAGCATTTATTTAACATAAATATAATTTTATAGACACAAAACTATTTTTTTTATCATATAAAAAAAAGTTCAAGGATAACATATAACTGAAAAAAAATTTAAACCCTCTTTAGGGGCAATGATATAATGAATACACAATATTTTCAATCACAATTCCATTAAATTTATTAATTGTAATCTTAAATAGAAATGCAATCACAATAATAATAGTGGAATGTTAATACCTGCGATATGAATAAGAGAAACCAAAAAAAAAGCTTTTATATCCGATATAAAGATTATTGTCAATCGGCCAAAAAAATCGATTGACGTCACTCGTCTGCATTCAAAGAGGCGATGCACGTTTTCAAAATTTGAACTTGCGTCTAAAAAATAATAAAATATAAGTTTTTTTAAATTGTTTATTTTACCTTGGCATGTTTTATTTCAAGTTCGGCCAAGTCGACGAGGTTTTTTCTGAAAAAAGCGACCCTACGGGCTTTGAAGTCAACAAGCTCGCAAAAAAAGTTGATAAGGTCAGTTTTTTATTAAGTTTGAATTACCTTTTTCCTTTATCTGACATTTGTTCAAAAAGGTCACACGCTTCCTGTTGAGCACTTTCAGCCTAAAATTCAATTTGTTCTCTTTCAATAAATGAAAAATTCAAAAAATTAACTTAAAAAAAGTGATGCAAACATGGACACAGGACATGTAAGTACTTTTTCCATTGGCGCATCTTATAAAAACAGATTTTAAAACTTACATCAGTCACTTCTTGTCCCTGGGCAGCATGATAAAGATTAGTTTTTATAATTTTAAAAAATTTGAATTGATGCGTCAATGATATGACAAAAGACTTGTGCAAAATTTATCATAATTGAACTTACCCTAAAATATCTTTGTTTTTGGCTCTAGCCTTTTCTAAATTCCTATTGGCCGCTTCATAATCGGACAAACATCTCAACTTCTATACAAAAGTCTTTTCGCCGCAAAAGTGTCTCGCATGTAATAACGTAAAGTATCCGATAACTTAAGATCTTCATCAGATGCAACTCTCGCTTCAGTTTCTGTTTAAAAATAAGAATATTAAAAAAATAAAGATAATAAACTTGCCCTCAATTTTTCAAATGTGTCGGCCACTTTAGTCATAAACTTTTCAAGATCAGAATGTTCAGTGGTTGCCATCTGCATTAAAGATAACGATATTTTTATATAAACATCAGCAACATCTAAAATATAAGGATAAAATTTAAAAAAATAAGTTTTTACAAAAATAACCTTATGTTTGGCCGTCATACGATCGGCTTTGGCGGTGGCATCTTTTAAATGGTTGTGATATTCTACTAAGAAATTTTTTCATGTTCAAAAAATTCATTGACATCTTTAACAGTGGCTGAGAGCAAGAGTTCATCGGTCGATTTCGATATTGATTTCATAAATCCCTAAAAATTGATTTTTTTGAATTTGAGATGATATTTTACCTCAAACATGTCGAGTTTATTTTTTGATTTGACTGCGAGGTCGTTTTCGTATTCTAGAAAAACTCTAAATTTATGGTCGTTGCGAAAAAAACAGGATGGGCCGCTAATCGACACAAGAAGACTTCATGCATGGCAACGTTTTTTAAAAGTCGCGAGGTATTCGCTGGAAAATAAATTTAGAAAATGAGATTTTTGTGAATAGATTTACGCTTCAAGTTCTTGTTTCATTTTTGCATATTCTTCTTTTGTTATCGTTCCTTCGCCTTCGCCCAGTTTTTGAAGTTTTTCTCGAGAAGCGTCAAAATCTGGCCTGGGAGGAGCTGGAGGAATCTGAAAATTCATCAATTAATTATCTAGGGGTTTTCTAAACTCTTTAGGTCGTGAAAACTCTTTTTCAATGGGGTTTTCCGCAATCTTTTGCCCAAGAAAGATGATTATTCAATCCAGTCAATCAGCCCAGAAGAACCCTTTTGTACATCATTGTCTCAAAGGTCAAAAAATGCATATTTTACCAAATTTTCAGTCATTTCAATCCATCTTTTGGCCTAGAGTCCCCTTTTTACCCAATTTTAAGATTTCCCGTCTCTCCTGAAAAGTAGCCAAAAGGCCAAAAGCACGTGTTGCATCTTCAACGACAATATGGTGATTTCCTTAGTTTGCAGGCCCC